>JBBPDI010065704.1:0-19173 GCA_037974545.1 Cucumis variabilis
GGCGGGGATAGGAGATCAAACTTTTTTGTGGTTGCATTTTGGGAATTAATACAACAAAGTTATATTTTATATTTTTACTTACTGACTCGATTTTAATTCAATCAGTTATTCAAGATGTGTTTAATAATATATTTATAAACTATACACTATCGATTAAGTCTCATAAAAACTATTATTAATACATTTTAAATTGTTTAATTATTATTTTATATTGGTGCATTTGATTACTATATTTTGTAAATACATAAAGTTATAATATTTTTAGGACTATTTTTAAATATAGTAAAATAAACCAAAATACTTATAAAATATATTATAATTTATGTACGATATATCGTCAAGATAGACTACTATCTATGTCATCAAGATAGACTATTATTTATATCATCAAGATAGGATACTATCTATATCATTATAATAGATATAGAAGTCTATATTTTACTATCATAGATAGACTGTGATATTTTTCTATATTTATAAATATTAACAAAAAATTTTCATTTAGAATAATTTTTCATATTCTTGTCCTTTTTTTTATAAGGGTTGTTATCAAATATAGCAAGATGAACAAAAATATAAAAATATTTAATTTTACTTTCTATCTACAATAGATGTAATAAATGTTTTGAGCATGCTTGTCCAAGATGTAGTTTGCCTATGGTAGCATGCCTAAACCATCCTCAAACCGCTTGCTATTTGTCATATGCAAGCTAGTCACATTTGAAATTAATTATAATATACTATAGAAGAAGCTCACTAGTCTTATTCCCCAACTAAGTCTTGTTGTACTATTTGCAAACCAAGCTTTCTTACAACTGTCAGCCTTTAATGCTTTCTTTAATGATGTTTTCAATGTTTTTCTTTCTCTCTCACATTTTATAAAATCATTCTCTCAAAACTTGAAGGGAGACTATATTGTATAACCAACATAAGCTCAACTCAACTAGCATCTATATGTACCCAAAGATAAAAGGTCCTAGATTCAAATCTCCCTACCCCCAAGTTGTATTACAATACCTTTTCAAGAGATTCACCGTGACTTTTGAATTTTGTATAGTTGACTTGCTCGCAGGGTTAGAATAAGTGCCACAAAATCATCTGTACCGTATTCGAAAGGTTGTAATTGTGACAAGTGGTATTAGAGCTTTAGCTCTTTGGCTAACTGAGACATTATCATGTTGGCAATGAAATAGCTATCAAAGTTGCAGTCTAAGCAGCTAACCAAGGTCGAAAAGCAATTGTTGAATTTAAGAAAACTACCAGACGAAGTGAGATTTCTCCATACCCAGCTGAGTGGGCTGGATGAAAAGATTGAAGGATTAGATGCATCAAATGTCTGGATAGATGAGACTGTTAATAAATGAATTAATGTTGAGGGTTCATTTGATATAACATAAAGATGCTTAAGCAAGTAGATTTAAATGTGGGAGTAGTTCTCCGCGAGCTCTATTGCACATATGGAAGAGCATGTCGAGGAGCTTAACTGTTCCCAAAAGACGATGCTAAAGTTGTTCAATGATCTGTCAAATGACTTTAAAGCGACAATAGAGACAATCAAGTTCGAGATGGTTGAGATGAAGATACAAGTGAATTTAATGATGCAAGTAGTAAGGAACTAGACCCTGAATAATGTGTTGGGCGTCTAGTAAGCGAAATTTTACCACAACTAATTCACTTATTTAATGTGTGCCATAGACTTAGTTAATTTAGTAGAAGGCTTCATTCTACGAAACATTTAGACTATGACTTAATGCTATATCGCCTAATGTTTGTATCATGTGGGACTATTTCACATCAGGCATGCAACATATTTAAATGGCTATCCCATTAACACATTAGATGTTTAATCGAAAATCTTTAGAAAGAAAGTACTTCATAAATACGTAATAGAGTTTACACAAAATTCCAGTGTTAGAGCAAAATATGAATACAAAATGGTTTAAGTACAGATAACTTAGTTACAAAATATCCCCTTTCACCCAACTAGTCTATATGCTATGCAACAAGACTGGTGGGTGTCACTAACAAGAAAATGTAATGCAACTATGGGATAGCAGCCAGTCAAGATGACAAGTCAAACGTTGAATGTCTTTTTCTACCTAGGAGAGGGAGGGAAACAAAACATTTGAAAGATTTAGAACAAATGTCTAGTAAGTAGGAATTTCTTCAACACATTTCACTTAAATAGTAGGTTTTCGCAAGCACAACGCATAAATCATAAACTTGAAGTTCATTTCACAATCACAACGTGATTGACAAGAATTTTCTTTTCAAATCTGAAAACCATTTCATTGTCTTAAGCAATTTCAAACATTTGAACCGATAACACTTGATTCACAAAGATTATTTGAAAATTCATCTTTCCTTTGCGTAAATTATATTAACACTAATCATAAGGCATAAATTCACAATGTATCACAAATGTACGCACCGTCTCAGTTGAGATGTCATATATACATTCTCATCACCGAGTTATGGCTGTTCAGAGTCACCTCAATGCATTAGCATGTATAACCACTTACCATACCTGTATAGAGTATTTTTCCATATTAGATCATAAAGCAAGTATAGGATAATCTTATACTAGATCATAAAGCAGATGTGAGGGTCTTCATATATACTAGATCAAAAAGCAAGTATGAGTCGTTCATCGCATAGGATACTAAAACATTTCATAAAGCATAAATCATAATTCATTTTTAAACATATCCATTTACAAATCAAGTGACAATATTAAATAAACATCAATACTCAAGAGTTCAAATATGGCTTGAAATTCAATTTTGGTTTTCAAAACATTTTAAACCACTAATAGATAACTAATATATGCTTTTAGGCTTAAAGTACTTGGTCAATCTTTCTCATCAAGCTTAAATGCAAAATAGTTATGAAAAGCCTTATTAATGCCTTATAATCTCTCTTCTCTCTTAATGGAGTTCATCTTCTATTTCTACTTAGCTTAAGGTTTTAGATTAAGCTTCAAAACTTGTTTGAAACTCTCTTATCTATACACTTCTCCAGTGTACACTTCTAGATTGACATGATTACTTTTGTCCTTTTGATCGGTGGTGAGCTTCTACTACCACATAGCTCCCACCGTCCAAATTTTGATCATCTCGATGACTAACTCAGAATACCGACTTACTGAACACCGCCCTCCAAGCGTAAAGATGACATCAAATACTTCTTTGTTAAGAAGTCTTTGGCTGCTAACTACCAGAACACATACGAACTTCCTCAACACTTGTTTAAAATGCATCAACGCATCAAATCGTGAGAAACACTTTCAGTCTTGATGACTCTTACTGCATACAGTCTTTTTGCTAGTTTAAGAGGAAATCAAGGTATCACAAAGATCTAGAAACCTAAAGACTTCAATGGAAACTGCAATGCCAAAGGGTTTTATTTTTTTATATGATGCATCACACGATGCTCGACCGTTAGTTGATTCGATCTATAGCATATCAAAGTTCTAGCTTTCACTTTGCTAAACCTTTTGAATCGACTGACCCTTGGGTTGATTCTCCTCTTTCATGTAGTAGGGTCTAACTTGAACTCTTCCTCCAATTATTCCTCGTCCACTTAGAGCTTTTCATATCCTCTACTTTAGAAGAATAGTGGTTTCTTTCCCTTTTTGACTTATATTCTCCTTATTAGCAACTCTACGGTAAAGATATTCCATAACCTCTTCTGCTACTGATACATCTTAGTCTTCCTCATACTTAAGATAATTGAGCAACTCCCATTCCATTCCAGCTTCACTTCTCTCTCTCCTTTATTTAAGTCTTAACCTTTATTGCACTCTTTGAAAAGCCGTTTTGTAATACTTTAAGTCCAATGAAACCATCTATAAAGAAACTAAGGTGACATTAGCCTCCATGCATCTGTCTAACAATGCGAAGCCTTGGTGTAGGTTAATGATAACTTATACAAATACAAGTTATTATAGCCTTTTAGATAGAATAATGCAACCGAAACGCATAGTAAGTGTTTCAAAATGGGTAGCTTATGTTGTAAATTCATAAATACTCATAAATACATGCTACACAGACCTCTATGTTTGGTATATCGTTTTCTTAGTGGCTTAACGCAGGATTATAAATAAAAGAAAAGACTAGTGAATCGTAGAGGAACTTGCGTGAAGACTACGTGAGAAGACCTTGCCTAACAAGTATATTTTCTAGGCGAGATCCACATCAGCATGCTAGAAAGGTTCACTAGAAGAAAAATTTGGTAGATGGAGTTGATGTGACTTGACAATGGCTATGTTCAGCGTTGACATGTTCAAAAAAATAGAAGTTTCCTGTTGAAAATTGCTTATAAAAGGTCTGCATCCCTATCAAGCTAGAAGGTTGACTTTAAGAGAAGTTAGATGTCTGAATGGATCGACCGTGTGCCTGAATGGGCTAAACCCTAGAGATGAGTGGAAAGGAGTAGCCACTGTTTGTAAAAGTCTTTCTTCCTCTTTTCCGATTAGTTTGTAGTTGAAAGCTTAAGGTATGAGTAGAAAAGAGTTCATTTTCCATTTCCTCTAACTTGTAATGTTTATTTTTGTATTTCCATTTTTGTATTTCTTGCCAATGTATTTGTTCATATTGCACAGTGGCCTAAGTCCTATATTCTTTAAAACATTGTATGCTTATACCTCTTCAATCCATCACATCTTTATTATTCACATGTCAATGTGTTATTTGTAGTTTAAGGTATGTGATAAGTTCTTGTAGGAAGTTTAGCTTATAACTCTTATCGCGCTAGTTGAACTATAGTCATCACTTTGCCAATGTATATCACCAACTACCCAAGAGGACAAGTAGTAAGGACATGGTTAACATGCGCAAGGAGGAGTTTGGAGACAAACTTCACCTTAGCGAGATAACTTTCATCATTTGTATCCCAAAAGGAGAACAAATGTGGATATTTGGCGTCAAAAGGTTGTCACCCTTAAAAGAGAAATGCTATAAGTCTTGTAAGTAAAACCTTTTAGATATATCTCATTTAGTCATGCTTTATCATTTTCATCCTAGGAGGTGAGCAAGTGTGGTGTTTAAGACTCTGAGAGGTGCTTGCCTTAATCATAAATTAGTTATTAATTGAGTTTTATCGCATCAAGGCTGTCGCATAGCTTAATCGCTTAATAGCGCACATACTTTCCTTCACCCTTTCTTATATACAAGTTAGTTCGCATTTCCATCTCATCTTCATTATAATCCTCTTTTACAGAATCTCTAGTGTAGATAAGTAGATATAGTTTAAACTTACACTTTGCCACATTGTATAGATAATTCTTTTATACCGCCCAAATGAAGAATGCACTCTAGAATTAAGCTTTGATATCCATTTCCTATGTTCGACCTTGGATTACTCAGGAAACCTATTGTTTTGTTTATACTTGGGCAAGCAATAAGAGAACTTGTATTCAACCGGGACTTAGTATTTACGTGAAGATGAGATACATAGTGAGCATCTAGCATGCAATGACTCATCAAGTAGAATTAGTTATACACATACAGAACATTACATAGTGCTTGTGTTATGGTGGGTTTGTTTTTGTGGTGTGGTGTGTATTTTGTTAACCCATGACACCAAGCACTTGGTTGAGATCCCGTGTAAGTTAACTTAGGACTTATAAAGTATAATTAATTTTATGTGACAAGTCGTTGGTCATGATCAGTGTATGTGAAATACTCACTATGCACCTCATTATCGCGCAACCACTAAACCTTTGTTGGATACAAGTTTTCCTACAGCTTGCCCGAGTATAAGTGGAGCAATAGGTTTATCTAGGTGATCCAGATTAGAACATAGAGAATTAATATCAAAGCTTAGTTCTAGAATTTATTTATCAATTAAGCAGTATAAAAGAATAAATTGAATAGTATAAAAATGCAAGAATGAACTCTAATTCCTATCAACGCCTAAAGAGTCTGTAAAAATGGGAGGAGATGAATCATGAGTGATGATATGAACTAACTTGTATGTGAGAAGGGGGTCGAAGGAAGGTCTACGTATTATTAGGCGATTAAACAATGCGAGAGCCTTGATACAACATTACTTGTTTCGCCAACTCATGATTAAGATGAGCTTCTCTCAAAGTTTTTAAACGCCACACTTGCTCACCTTCTCACCTCTCGGGATTTAAGTGACAAAGCATACTAATGCAAGCTGTGTCTAGAAGTTTTTGCTTTTAATACTTGTAGAACTTTACTTTTAAGGACAACAATCTCTCGGTGCCTAGCGTCCACACTTGTTTGACTTTCAAAATACAAATGACAGAAGTTATCTCACTAAGGAAGAATTTGTCACCAAACTCATCCTTATGTGCATTAGCCTTATCCTTCCTATTTTCTCTCTCAGGTAGTTGCAATTTACGCTAGTCAAGCAATGAACATAGCTCAACTAACGGGACGAGAATCATAAGCTAGGCTTCTTATCAAAATTCACCGCAAACTTAACGTCTAATAACATATCGATGAATGAAAAGTCAATACATGATGGATTGAAAAGGTATAATCATGCAATATATTAAAGAATGTAGGCCTTCGACAATTGTACAATATGGAACACATATATTATATATTACAGAGAAATACAAAAATAGAAGACAAAGAAGATGGAGAATATTACAAGTTAGGGGACAGATGAAACATGGGATCTTCTCCTATCAGAAGCTCAGCTCTCGCTTTTGTTGGGATTTATGTCCTAAAACTCATAAATTGTAAATATAATTCATTGACCGTTATTAATAAAATATTATTTTTATAATAAACGTTATTGATTATATTATTAGTTTTGTCTTAATAACCCAAATTCAATAAACTAGCATCTTAAGTTGTTTGATCAGTTTTGAACAATATACAGAGATATACAGAAATCAATGCTCGAGATCAGCAAGGTTTATAGAATAGGGATAAGGTTGGATACCTTATCTTGGTAACACTATGGATACAACTCACTTTGTATGTGATACAAACGTAATGATCCAACGCATTCGTGTAGGTGACATGCGAGTGAGGATTTCTGATAACGGTATACACTCGTTATTATATCCTCTTTTATTAAAATAATGAGGTCAAAACGCATAAGAAAAGGATCAAAGAGTGTGACTTGTGTTATAAATTCGTAAATATTTAGAAGTACAACTTAAACAAGCATCATGCCTGTTTTATGTGATTATCATATCTAAACGCAGGATAAGTGAGAAAAGAAGAAAGAAGCAAATCATAGAGACCATCTCGTGCAAAGGCTACGTGATGGAAACTTGCTTGGCGATTAACAACCCAGGTGAGGACATGTTATCACGCGAGAAAACCTCACTAGAAAATAAGAATGATAGTTAAAATGACGTGACTTTACAATGTCAAAGTCAGTACTGACATGCTCAGAGGAATAGAAGTTTTTCGCCGAAAAGCAGCCTATATGAGAACTTCATCTTCACCAAGAAAAGAAGAGCACATGATGGGTGCAAGGCCTGAATAGGCCACATAGAGAGCTGAGAGCTCAAGCAAGAGAAGATTTCTTCCCGTCGTTTTCCCCTAACTTGTAGTACTTTTCCACTCTTCTTTCTCTCCAATTTTGCACTTCATTGTAATATATGTTGTTCATATTGTATAGTGAGCGAAAACCTTTATTCTTTATACATAGATTACATGTTTACATCCTATTCAATCCGTCATTTCTTGACTTCTCATTTGTCAATGTGTTATTAGTAGTTAGATGTTTGATAGGTTCTTGATAAGGAGTCTAGCATATAAGGCTTATCACATTAGTTGAGCTATATTCATCACTTGGCCAGTGTCAATTGCTAGCTACCCGAGAGGGCAAGTAGCAAGAATAAGACTAAGAATAATGTGCGTGAGGAGTTTAGCAACAAACTCTACTTTAGAGAGATAACTTCTAATATTTGTATCCCGAAAGGTGAACAAGTTTGAACATTAGGCACTGAGAGGCTACTGTCCTTAAACAAGAAGTTCTATAAGTAATATAAGCAAAGTCTTCTAGATATATCTCGCCTAATCAAGCATAGTCATTTGCATTCCGAGAGGTGAGCAAGTGTGGCATTTAAACACTTCGAGAGAAGGCCGCCTTAATCATGAGCTAATTATGCAAGTTATATCGCATCAAGGCTTTCGCATTACTTAAGCATCTAATAATGTGTAGACCTTCCTTCACCTTTTTCTCTCATACAAGTTAGTTCATTCATCCTCCACGTTACCATAATTTATTCTTTATGCATGAGTCTCCAGGTGTAGGCAAGTAGTTTTAGTTATTTTTATATTATTTCTAAATTGTCATAACGTCTAAACAATAAGTAGACCTTGGAACTAACATCTGGAAACAATTACCTATTTTCGACCCTAGATCACCCACGTAATACTTTCGATTGTACTTAGGCAAGCAGTAGAAAAACTTGTACTCAACGAGGACTTATGTATCACAGGATGAAAAGGTACATAGTGATCATCTCACATGCTATGATCATGACCTATGACTCATCGCCTAGAATTAAAGCACACAATACAGAAAGTTATGTTGAACGCATTACGTGCAATGACCTGACGTAGCTGAGGTGGGCTTGAAGAATGCTTAAGATTTGACTAAGTGTTGCCTAGGCATGTAGCATACTGTAGGCGGCCAAATGGGGTCAAGATAACCTCTAAAGACACAAGTTGGACAACCAAAAGTTGGTTTTTGTGGGTTTGAGAAGTGTTAAAGAGAAACTCTTTAGGACAAGGCTAAGCAGCCAACCTAGACGTTTTGGGCTTGTGCTATACAACCAAGGACATGTGTGACAAAGATGGCTAGGTGAGAAGGACAAGGCTAGGCATTTAAGAGTGACAAGATAACTTCTAAAAGAGAATGCCATGTTTCCAAGGACTAGTGTTTGGATGACATGTTTTGTTGAAATCTTTGTGAAATGGTTTAAAGGTTAGGCAAGCAAAAGGATATCCTAGGCGTTCTAAGCTTAAGATTAGGCAACAAGAATTGACTAAAAGAACTTCTCAAGGAAAAAGGGTAAGCGGCCAAGGATGACATAATGCATTATGGACCAAGAGATGAGGTGGAGTACAAGTGACATGACATGTAAAGAACCTAGGTTTTTGCCAAGTAGGAGGTGTAAAGTGATTAGCATGAGGTGAAAAGTGACAAGTATGATGTGTAGAGGGCAAGAATCAGGTGTCACTAAAGTAGCATATATGCAAAGACTTCTATATAAGGGGAAGTTTAGATGAATGATGTTCACAATCCCTGGTGTCAATTGGGTAATTCCACTTGGAAAATCTTCTAAATTGAGTCTAGTGTCAAGGGAAAAGCTGCCAAGTAGAGAGGATGTGAGAAAGAAAGGCGTTGAAGCGAAAAACCACAAAGGTCATTTTCAAAGGAAAATTGACAGTATTTAGTGTTTTGGATCTATAGAACTCAATATTGGGAATATTTGGATAAAATTTGAGATATTTTGGACAAGTTTGTAAAACAAAGTTTCTTGATTTGAGTTCTAGATTTTATGTTATTAAGCTCCACAGTTCAATAAAGTTTCTGGACGAAAATTATGTTTTTAAGCAAGGCCCAAAGGTGGGCTAAGTGCCAGGATGACAAGATAAGATGGATGTGAAGTTTGGGCAAGAGGCTACTATCTTGATTGAGTTCAGGAAGGCATAATAGTATTGATTTTTCTCTGTTATCTTGACCAAGTTTATTGGTTAGATTCGGACTTAGTGTTTGCATTGCTGTGTATGTCTATGTCTAATTCTATCCGGTGAGTCATTGGTCATGATCATTGCATGTGAAATGCTCACTGTCTCTCTTTATTGCATAATTAATAAGTCCTCGTTGAGTACAAGTTTTTCTAGTGCTTTTCCAAGTGTAAGCGAAATAATAGGTTTCTTGGATAATCTAGGATCGAACATAGGGAATTGATATCAAAGCTTAAGTCTAAGGCTCACTCTTCATTCAGGTGGTATACATTCGTTATCTATACAGTATGGTAAAGTATAAGTTTAAACTATATCTACTATCTACCTAAAGATTCTGTAAAGGGGATGAGAATGGTGGCGAGATGAAGATATGAACGAACTAGTGTTAAGAAAGATTGAAGGAAGGTCTCCGTGTTACTAGGAGATTAAGCCATGCGGTATCCTTGATGCGATACAATCCAGTTAACTAGCTTATGATTAAGGCGAGCACCTCTCTGTGTCTTAAACGCCACACTTGCTCGCCTCTTGAAATGCAAATGACTAAGTTGGGTTAAGCCAGATCTATCTATATGGATTTACTTATACAACTTATAGAACTTCTCTTTTGAGGGTGATAACTTCTCAGAGTCAAACATCCACAATTGTTCTCCGTTTGGGACACAAGTGATGGAAGTTATATCGCCAAGGTGGAGTTTGTCTCCAATCTCCTCCTTGTGCTCGTTAACCATGCATATACTTGTTACTTACTCTCTCTAGTAATTGACGATATACACTGGCCAAGTGATGAGTATAGCTCAACTAACGCGATAAGATTTATAAGCTAAGCTTCTTATCAAGAACTTATCACAAACATAAACTACAAATAACACATTGACAAATGAACAATAAAGAAATGTTGGATTGAAAAGGTATATACATGTAATATATTGAAGAATGTAGGCCTTAAGCCACTGTACAATATGGATATATACATTGCAAAGAATAATAAAAATAGAAAGTATAGAGAATGACTTTACAAGTTAGGGGAAAGAGAAGGTGCAATCATCTCTACTCGGACTTTAAGCTTTCACTTACATACTGACTGGAGAAGAAGAAGAAGAACTTTTACAAATGGTGGAAAGGCTACTCCTTTTTGCCCCTCTCTTGGGTTTGACCCATTCAGGAACCCTTGTTTTGGTAGGGATGGAGTCCTTTTATAGGTAGCTTTCAGCGAAAAACTTCTATTCTTCTAATCATGTCAGCACCAAATACAGTCTTGTCAAGTCACATCAACTCCAACTACCATTTTTGTCTTCTTGTGAACCTTTCTCTCGTGATGACGTAGATATTTGCCTAGAAATTGTACTTCTTAGACGGGTTCTTCTCGCGTAGACTTTGTGAGAGTTCCTATGTGATTCACTAGCTCCTTCTTTTGTTTCTATTCTTACGTTTAAGACAATAAAAACACAGTGAAACAGGCATGAATACTTATGTAGAATGTACTTTCGAATACTTATGAATTTACAATCAAAGCTACGCGTTTTGATACATTTACTACGCATTTTGTCTCATTATTCTATCCAAAATGCTATAATAACTTGTATTTCAAAAAGTTATCATTTATTAGGCACGGTAGTATTGAGTTATCAAGCTAACATGCCCGAGTTTTAGGGTACAAAATGAATAGAGAATAATTTTTATGAAACAAACAATTATTCGATGAAAAGAATGATTTACAAAGTTAAATGTTTTAGAAGCCTATATGTTATTTATATGACGGCTTGCATATGTTAAAAAAACTAAACTTTGAGCATAACTATTTCAAAAGTATGTTTCCAAAACCATTACTCACTAAGCTTTTTAGTTCACCCTTTCCAAAATGTTTTTCACTTTCTAAGAAGAGATCTTGTTTCCAAATTTTGATTTCTTGTCGATAGTCTGCTGTTTATATCAGTGCATCTAGTGGTTAGTGAAAATATGTCAAGTTTGAGTCTTTTAATATGCCAACGTACGTGAACATTAAACGGGTATTAGTAACATATATGTTAGTTTGCTTGTGAAGAGTTTATGTAAGACTCATTTCAACATTTGTAAATAATATGGGCTCCATATAAACTTTCTTTCTCTAAAAGACTAGTTATATGTTTCCTATGAATTTTAATCAAAGGGTTAAGGGTTAGGGTCGAGAGTAGGTGGTCGAGGAGTGGGTGTGACATCATTAATAACCTGAAAAGGGGTTATGGAGGAGAAACATTTGTTTCCTTCATTTTTCCCATGTCAACTCTAAATTTGTGAAACCTACATCCTAATAAAGGGGTTGCTTGTAAATTAATTTTTGAAGTTAACATAATTAAGCTTGAGTAGGCATTTTAAGATAACGCGAGGAAAGGACAGAAGGCGAAGGAATCATACAACATGTTATGAAGAAAAGGCAATGGATACAACAAGATAAAGCAAGAAGAAAAGGGGGAAACGAACACTTACCCAATTGTCAGGTGATGAGCTAGGCGAGGAGGAGTTTGATTAGTCAGCTAAACATGGAGTAAGTCTAAGTTAAGCATGGTTTAAGAAGAATACTAAACTAACACGTGTAACATACTAAATAGAAGCTGTCAAGATTAAAAGAAGTGTAATGTTGACTAACCTGATTTGAGGAGAGTATAAATATGTTTGAAGAAGGATTAATTTATGTGTGTTTAGATAAGAGGAAGTTCTATTAGAGGCGTAAAAGGTAAAGCTTCGTTGTAAGACTAAATGACAAGAGGGAAGAAGAGCTAGGCTATAAGAAGAAGAAAAATGGGAAAAGGAAGGATTAACTGAGTGAGTGACTCTTCAAAAGAAAAGCAAGCTTTTGAAAAAAATTTTTACCACCAACGTTATGTTGTTATATTGCCATGTTATTCGATATGCTCATGTTATAATCTCATATATACAAATAAAATAGCATGACCAATATGAAATATGTCGATGTTAGTGAAGTTATATTGTTGTGATGCTTGTATGTATGCAAAATCATTAGCCTTATTCCTGATCAAAAGTTAGCTATTATGTGCACATAAGAGTAGAGGTTGCCATGCATTGAGTGGTCTACTTAGTAGAAGGATGGTTGAATCCGCTGAGTGGTCCGTGTTCAAGTCAATCATCGAAGCAACTGGTATTGAATAAGGGTCCTTAAGGATGTTGATGGTGAAGTTGTAATCATCATAGTAGTTGTTGCGTTGAGGAAATTTAATATCTAAGCGTTAGAAATAAGTCGAGGCTAATGTGTTTAGTGTGCTATTCAATGCATAGTGAGGTGTTAAGATGTTTCTAAAAATAAGAAAGATTTTATGCCTCAAACGTATTTCTAAATTCTTGGTACTCACCAAGTTAATTAGCTTATGTTTTAAGTTTTTCCTCTGCAGGTTAAGGGAAGAATTGTCATCAGTCGAGAAGAGAGGAGACCGCTACTAAGTACTTATTGTGTTGTGTAGTAGTAATTAGCTTAAGGTTTGCAATCATTTAAATTTTAAGTTGCACACTTGTGTTGTAGCAAGTTTGTTAATAAAAGGATTACTAATTTTCATACTGCATGATGTCCTACTACATAATAGAAGCTTTCACCAACATGCTCACGCCTAAGGTTTAAGTTAATTTTAAAGAAGTACCTAGGCGTTCTAATGTTTCACCTTGAAACATCAATTCACCCAAGTCATCTCTACACTCATACGTAGAGGGTGCGTTTCGAGTGGGCGTTGATTAAACCTTGACAACCTCAAAAGTAAGGTTATCCTTCTCCACCTTCTTCAATATATAAGGATCCGTAGGTAATTTGCTTACATAGAAAAAAAAAAATTGAAAATCATATAAAAAAAACTATATCAAATAATCATTGGGGAAATATGTTAAAAATTTAATATCTTGTTTCAGACTTAGAAATGATACTTGAAGCAAAAATTTTAGAGCCATTGTCACACCCCCTCCCAGACTAGTTACTTTTAACCTGAAAGACGATGTGAAACCAACAGATATCGTTCTTCTACTCAATGATACATATTGACCCTACGAGAACTATAACTAAATCAATTTAAAATATAACATACATCATAAATAAAACAGACTTATAAATTTAAACATGAACATGTAGTGAAACCCAAAATACAACTACAAGTTTGATATAGACATGATACATTAACAAAACTGTCAAAGTTACCAATACAGACCCCTAACAACCCACATCTAATACTATTAATACAAACCATGTACAGACAAAATGATACTACTGTACAATACATACTATCTATGAAACTCTAAAGGACACTAACAGATAGACAGTCGAGGTTAAATGCTAGGTCTACAAACTCTACCTGAAAAGTAAGAAAACATTTTGGAAAGCATACGATATTTACAAGACGAAATCTAGGTATCAATAGTGCCTTATCTCGTTATAACTACTATAAGATGGAAAATTTAGGCATTCGTAGAGGCCCTCATCTCAACCAAGACCGATGATGAGAAATCTAAGTATCTATTGAAAACCCTCATCAAAGAACCTTTGTGCATTGGAAAAGCTCCCCTTAAAAGGTTGCTATATATCTCAGAACAACTCAGGTGTAGACTAAAACATGCTAAAACATTTCATACTATGAAATCATAATTTCATACTAAATAGCATGTGGTGGGTTGGTTATTGAAGCATTGTTTCTCTTCAACAACCGGGACTTAGTGTCAGAAAATGGTGAATGAAAATTATATTTTGTCTAAGCAACATATCACTGAGCATGTTCACTGCATGCGAGTTGCTCACTATGTCTCTCCATATCGTGTGACTAAGTCCTTATTGAGTACAAGTTTTTCTACTGCTTGTCCAAGTGCAAGCAAAACAGTAGGTTTACCTGGGTGATCTAAGGTCGAACATAGGAAATTTATTCAAGATAATTAGTTCTAGAGATTACTTATCATCTAGGTAGTATAAAAGAATTAAAGAATATCGAATGGTATAAAGGAATAGGAACAAACTACTACTAATATCTACGCCTAGAGATTCTGTAAGGGGGAATGTGGATGATGAGATGGAAATACGAACTAACTTGTATGCGAGAAAGAGCGAACGAATGTCTATGCATTGTAATGCAATTAAGTAACACGATAACCTTAATGTAATATATCTCCCTTAACCAACTTATAATCAAGGCGTGCTCCTCTTAGAGTCATTAAATGCCACACATGATCACCTCTCAGGATCCATTTGATTAAGTGTGCTTATGAGAGATATATCTAGAGAATTTCACTTATAAAACGTACAAAGCTTCACAATTAAAGACAATAACCTTTCGGCGCCTAATGTCCATACTTGTTCACCTCTCAGAATACAAATGATAGAAGCTATCTCGCTAAGGTAGAGTGTCACCAAACTTCCCCTTGGGCGCATTAGCTTTTTCCTTGCTACTTCTTCTCTCGAGTAGTTGACGATTGACATTAGCCAAGCGATGAACATAGCTCAATTAATGTATAAGAATTATAAGCTAGACTTCTTATCAAGAACTTATTGCTAACTTAATCTTCTAATAACACATTGACGAGTGAAAAGTAAAAAAGTGTTGGATTGAAAAGGTATAAATATGTAATATATTAAAGAATGCAGGCCTTTGGCTATTGTACAATATGAACAATGTATATTACAAAGAAAAGCAACTAAAAATGGAAAAAAAAGAGAATGGAAACTATTACAAGTTAGGAAAATAGGAATATGGAATCTACTCTACTCAGAAGTGAAGCTTTCAATCTACAATCTGACCGGATAAGAAGAGAATGAGATTTACAAATGGTGGAAGGGCTACTCCATGCCGTCTCTCTCTTTAGGTTTTTGCCCTTGTGGGCTCTTTGGTCCATTCATACCATCTTCTGGCCCATACAGGCCTTCCTTCCCTTAGTAGAGAGATGAAGTCCTTTTATAGGCATCTTTTTTACAGGAAATTTTTATTATTCTGATCATGCGAGTCCTGATAGCAGCATTGTCACGTCACATCCATCTTCAACTACCATCTTTGTCATCTATTGAATCTTTCTCACGTGATGATGTGGTTCCTCGTCTATAGGTGTTAGTCGCCAAACGAGTTTCCATCATGTAGTCTTTTTGCGAGATATCCATTGCGATTCACTAGTTTCTTCCTTTCTAATCATCATGCGTTAAGACATAAAAATCGCGTAAAACAAACATAATGCTTATGTAAGATGTATTTCCAAATACTTATGAATTTACAAGATAAGTTGTATTTCCAAACAAACATCATGCGTTTGGATCCACTTCTTATACGTTTTGACCTCATTATTCTGATAAAAGAGGCTATAATAACGAGTATTTATATAAGTTATCAACATGTTTGAAAATCGTTCCTGCATTCAATGAATCATAAGTTTTAAACAAGATTTGCTAAATCATTTAATAAACTCAAGTATTTTACTTAAATATGCCTTCAGCTTTCTAATACTTTAAACACATACTTTTTAAATCCAAATATATAAATCAGTAAAGTTCAACATTTATCTTAAAGCATACTTTAACCTTAGCTTCTAAAACATGTTTAGAAATCAATTTAGAAATTTATTTTGTCACTCACTATCTTGAGCTAGTTTCCTTGTTTGTAAAATCGATCTATTTCCTCTCGACCCGACAAGCAAACCAAAACCAAGAATTAGAATCCTAAATATTCTTGTCTTTCTATGGTAAGCTTAAAATGGCATACCTTTGTGACATACATAAGATGACGCTCATAAATTCCAATCTTAATAAATAAAACCACAATCCATATTTTTTTTTCAGAATTTTCCAGATTCAACATCCTAACTTCAAACACTCATGACCTTCTTAATAATTGACCAAAATTAATGTACATTATCTCAAACTCTTCATTTTGGAATCCTCTACAATTTACTTGAAGGAATGAAAATGAGATTTGATAACTTGTAGAAATACAAGTTATTATAGCCTTTTAGGTAGAAAATGGGACCAAAACTCGTGGTAATTGTGTCAAAATGTGTAGCTTCTAGTGAAAATTTATAATTATTAGAAAATACATTTTACATAAGTCTCCATACCTATTTTATCCTGCTTTTCAGTATTTTAATGCAGGTTTATAAGAAAAGAAGAAACTAGTGGATCATATAGGAGCGCATGCAAAGCATTACAATAGAAGACCTTGTCTAGCAAGTACAATTTCTAGGCGAGAAACTACATCATCACGCAAGGAAGTTTACTAGAAGACAAGAATAGTAGTTGGAGTTGATGTGACTTGACAAGGCTACAATCGGCACTAACATGATCAGAAAAATAGAAGTTTCCCACTGAAAGTTACCAAGTAAAGGGGTTGGCCTTGAGAGAAGTCAGATATCTATATGGATCGACCAAACCTTGGAGAGTGATGGAAAGGAGTAGCCTTTCTGCCATCTGTAAAAGCATTTCTTCTTCTTCTTCTCCGGTCAATCTATTAGTGAATGCTTAGAGTTAGAATAAAAAATATTCTACCATTTCCCTTCCTTAACTTGTAATGTTCCTTTTCCTTACTTTCCATTTTCATATTTCTTTGTAATATATGTTGTTCATATCGTACAGTGGCCTAAGGCCTACATTCTTTAATATATTACGTGTTTATACATTTTCAATCTAACATTCATTACTGTCCATCTGTCAATGTGTTATTTGTAGTTTAGTTTTGTGATAAATTCTTGATAAGGAGTTTAGCTTATAAAGATTATCGCATTAATTGAGCTATAATCATCACTTGGCCAGTGTGTATCCGATAACTTGTAGAAATACAAGTTATTATGGCCTTTTAAGTAGAATAATGGGACCAAAATGTGTGGTAAGTGTGCCAAAACGTGTAGTTTATGTTGTAAAGAAAGTAGAAGAGGAGTTCCCTGATCGAAAATTAGGTTTTCAGATTTTATAGAGAATAATTTAGATGGAGATAGTATTAACTTTTTTATTATTTTAAAATCAAATTAAAACTATAGTTTTTTCCTCAAAATCCTTTTTCTAAAAAAATATCTTTTTGACATAACCAATTTTTCATTGGGGTTTTTAAAAATATAACAAACTGGTAAAATATTTACACTATGTAGAATAATTTTGAAATGGAAAAAGCCCACAGGCCTACAATGAGAAATACCAAAAATGACACGCAATTAATTGGCCACACACACGCGTGTAATTCTTCTTCTAAATAATCATGATACGCGATCGTGTAGAAAATGATACATGATCATGTAGGTAGTATCAACATCGATCACACGCGCGCATGCAATTCTTCTTTAAACGATCATGATACGTGATTATGTAGGAAATGATAAAGGATCGGTTAGATATTGATACATGATCTTGACACATGATTTTGTACCAATTATAAACGATCTTGGTACACGTTCATGAACCAAAATCGTTTAGATATTGATATGATCGCATACCAAGATCTAAACAATCTTAGTTCACGATCATGTACCAATATCTAAACGATCGTGTATCAAGATCTAAACAATTTTGTTCAAGATCGTGTACCAAGATCTTTTGTATTTGGTACATTATCTTGAACCAACTCATTTTTTTATTGGAGGTTGGTCATTTTTAGGCCAATTAGTTTAAATTAAAGTTTAATCTCGGTGATGCACTCGACCAAAAGAGACCGAGATAAATCCTACAAAGAGTTCTTTACATTTGGAAAGAATCTTGGAGTGACCCTAAGAAAACTAAAATTACAAGTTTCCTTAAACTATGCTACTTTTGAAAAATAAAATAAAAATGTGCTAGTTTTGCCAATTTCCCTTTTCTATTCTTTGATTTTGTTTTTAAAAGAATTGAACATTTGGCTTGAAGATCTGAAATTAGTTTTGAGGAGGGGGAATCGAAATTTTGCCGGTTTTTTTATTTATTTAACTCAGGGAGCCTTTTTTATTTACAGTGTGAATGAATCAAATATTATAATTGGATGCTATAGAAAGTCGTAATGGATGATCAAAATATGTGTATGTTGAAAACTAATCATAAGCCTATATTCTAACAATCTGCAATTACATGACAAAATGATAAATCTTGTACACAATGTGACCTAGACTATAGCTTTTCTATGTAATGTTACAAATGGTTACATAGTGAAAGTGATTTAATATAATAGCCATGCCACATTCTCTGATCACACGAGAGGAGATGAACTATAGAATATTAGTGTCGTAATCTATCAAAAGATGTGTTTGAATAGACAAACGTGCTCCTTTCCATTCTTATTTTATCTACATGCACTCTTCAATTTTTTGGTAAGGAAAAGCCATGAGCCACCACCTAGAAGATGACTTGCAAGTAATTTCATATTCAACCCCCATACAATAGCTTAAGAATTGAGGAAGTTGAGAATATAGATTTACAAGGTGATGATATATTAATCACAAAATATTATTAGATGGTGCAGAGAAAGCACCATTGTCATGTTAATCTCCACTAAGTTTGAGCATAATATAACCTAATAATTATAAC
>JBBPDI010065722.1:0-19166 GCA_037974545.1 Cucumis variabilis
CAATACTCTTACCATAAAAACGATGTAGAAGAAAGGAAGAAGAAGACTAACCTCAAATCATTAGCTTCAAGTGTCTACAGCAGTAGAGAGACCAGCTAGTAGACAAATAACCCTAAGTGAACCCATGTAGACGATGATAAGAGAACAGATATAAAGCCGAGAGATTCAACTATGAGAGATTGAAGTTGAAAGAGAGACACTTGGACAGAGATACGAAGATGGACGGAGAGATGAGGAGGCGCTTGAATGGAAATCGTGAGAGAGAAAAGGATGGACGAAGAGACGACAAAAGCGCACTTGTGATAGAGACAACGATGAAGAGATGGGCACAAAGAGAAATTGATGGAGAGACGACGATGACGTTGAACGAAAATCTTAAGAGGGAAAAGGAAAGAATTGGGTATCGTCGTGGCAGTCGTGTGTGAGAGATGGAAAAGGAAAGCTAAAATGTGAAAGTTCCCTAATTAACTTTTCTCCTTTTTTTTAATTCCCGAGTGCGCGTTTCTTTTTTTTCTTTAATAACATTTTATAATATATGTTATTAAAAATTATTATTGAAATACTAATTTGTTGTAGTGTTAGAACAACACATAGAGCTAAAGATTATATGTATATGTTCTCATATGTATTTAAAGAATTTATTAAAATACATGGCATAAAACAAGAGAAATATCTTTCTAAAACAATTCTCTATAATCCTTGTAAATTTTCTTTTTGTTAAATTTTGGAAATAATTTTAATTATTTACTATTCAATATTAATTTCTCTCAAAATAAAAACTAATGTGATGTTTTGTTAAATGTGGTGGTGGATTAGGCATGATCGAATAAATGGTAGAAGTAAAAGTTAAACAAATTTAGAGAAAATTTTGAAGAAAACAGAAGTTTAGGTTCAAAATTGCTATAAACTAACAAATTTAGGGTAAAAATTCAAAGAAAACTTCAAAATTATTCACCATATATTTTGAAAAACCTTGCAAGCTCAAGCCCATTTATTAAGGGGAAAACTTGCAAAATATGTATTTCATGTACAATATAAAAGAAAAATTGTGAAAACCGAGATTATAATATCTTAGCTCCAAATATAACTTATAATAACATAAACTATAATAGTTTACACCCAAACGTAGACTTTTTACCTATTGCAAGTGAAAAAAATTACATAAATACAACAAAACCCAAAAATATTTATGGTCCATGTAACAAAAACTTAAAACCTATGAAGCCACCATTGTTTATCTTTTTTTTTTTTTTTTATAAATTCCAAATTTGCCTATTGTTGTTTTGTTTTTCATAAATTCCAAATTTACGCTTTGTTGTTTTTCAATACTGCAAGACCATTATAATTCACTTCACTTCTTTTTTTTTGTTCTTTGCGATTTATTCTTCTTCACTCTTTATTATTGATTTCTTCATATTATTATCTCTCCTTCATATTCATCCTTCTTGTTTGTGATTTTTTCATTTCTTCTTTCTAGAATTTCTTCCTTCTCCTTCATCTCTCATTGATCTTCTTTCTTCTTCTTGGTATAAAATCTAAAATGATATTGGTACAAGATCTAAACGATTGTGTTGATTATGTACAAGGGTACAAGATCATTTAGACTCGGTACAAGGGTACAAGATCGTGTACCAAGTTCTTTTAGACTAGGTACAAAGATCATTTAGACTAGGTATGATAGTACACGATTGTTTAGACCTGGTACAAGATCATTTAAACGATGGTACAACATCGTTTAAACTGGGTACAAGATCATTTAGATTGATCATTTTTTCACTCATGTGTGACTGAGAAGTACTTTTGTTATTTCACATTGTGAGCTTGTAAGCTTTTTCCTATTTCAAAACTGTTTTATACGATGTAAATATTTTTGTGCTTTAATTTATTCTTTTTTTTTAAAAAAAAAAGTTGTTTCTTATTAGAATTAGAAATAGTTTCTTTTTAACTCATCTTAGTTTGTTAAAGACAACTAGCTTCTCTTGTAGGTGTTTAATTGAAATTTAACATATTTTGGTCACCAATATGAACAATCAAGAGATAACCGTGAGAATGCAAAAATATCAAATAGCAAACTGAAAAATAGCAAATCCTCAAAAATATTAAGATTTATAATGAAACCGTTGGCTGCAGATTTTTTTTATTTTTTTATACCAATTATACCCCTTTATAGAGAACAATTTGTTTCTTACAGATACAATGTATATAAATAGTTCAAAGAATGAGCCAGAATATACAGGTTGACAGATATAATGTATAAGTAAATAACATTCAATATTGAAAAATCTTAACTAAATATGATATTTTCGGGTTGAATAAGATTGCACCAACATTCCCTAAATATATGATTATAATTTATACCAGATTTTTGGATTCTTAAGATTTAAATCAATTAATTAACAATTTATTTCTATAATTTATAATACATATCTGCTAATAACGATTTCAATTCAAAATTTTTTTCATACCTGTAAAATAATGGCTAAGATAATTTCAACAACTTTTGTTTCATTATATTTCATAATAATTTATTATTTAATACATATTTTTTTCTATTTCTAATAACAATTTGAAGTTAGATTTTATGTCATCCACTAAAATCGTCAATTTGAATTCTTTTAAATGATCATATCTTTAAAATAGTGTCAAACATAAATTCAACTTTTTCGGATTTATATACCAAAATATTTAAAACAAAATTGAATTTATATATATCCAAAATACGTATTGTTAATAACAATTTGAATTTAAAATTTTATCATCCCCTAAAATCGTGTTAATTACAATTATCTACTTATTTTATTAAAAATTTTATCATCCCATAAAATTGTGCTATTTGGCTGATATCCCTAAAATATTTTATATTCAAAATTGTGCTATTTGGCAAACATAAGTTCAAAATTTTTGGATTATTTATATTCCAAAATATTTATAAAAAAATTGAATGTAAATACCTCCAAAATATTTATTGTTAATAACAATTTGAAATTTGAAATTGGAATTTATTAGTTTTGATATTTTTGCAGAACAACCATTTAGTTTGATAGAGGAAAATATTTTATTAGTTTTAATTTATTTTGATAATCTCTAAATTTATTTATTTATTAACAAAAAAAATTAAGGGACATTTTTAAAAATAGCAAAATAAATTAAACTATTTACAAGCTATAGTAAAATTTTAGATTCTATCACTTATAGTCTTCTATCACTATAGCATGATATCAATGACTATCAGTGATAGAATTTGTTATATTTTGTAAATATTTTGTAAAATCTACTATTTTTAAAAATTTCCTAAAAATTAATATATTCGATTTAATCAAAAATACTTCATTGAGCTCCTTAAAAATATTTTTATGGTTAGTAAATAAATATATTTCATTAACCTACTTGAAAATATTTGCTTGAAAAATATAACGAAAGTATAGATTTGAATATATTTAATTTGTTATATTTGTTTTATTGTTTATTTTTTTTCTTAATTAAAAAAAATGATTTTTGGTTAAATTTGTCAGATTAGTTCTATAGTATTTCACAGAATGTATAACATACGTTGCTGGCACAATTACATTGTAATTTATGCTTTTTAATAGTGTGATAAGTTATTCGTTCTATATCATGATCACATATTCAAATAGGGCATTTTTAAAAATAGCAAAATAAATTAAAATATTTATAAGCTATAGCAAAATTTTGGATTCTATGACTGATAGTGTTCTATCACTCTAGCATACCAATGACTATCATTGATAGAATTTATTATAGGTTGTAAATATTTTGTAAAATTTGCTATTTCTGAAAATTTTCCTATTCAAATATTAATATTTATTTGCTCGTATAAGTATATACTTTTCTAATCCAAAAAAATTAACATTAAGATGGATTTGTTACAAAACCAACAATAAGAATGATTTTCTAAATAGTTTCATTGAATCATAATCACGGTTGTTTAACAAACCAAACTTTATAATAACCAATAGAATTAGGATTTTATTATGATTTTCGAAACAATAGTATATGTTGGGTATGAATGATGTTATAAACAACAGATTTGGGCGACACACACAAAAAGGTAAAAAATTTAGTTATCAAGATATAGTATCATTCCCCCTGAGTATAGGATAATCCCTATATTCCAAATACAGTATATTTGAATAGCTCCAAAAAATGAAAAAAGGATATTGAAAATAGAAACGGTGTATTTGGAAAACAACATTCAAATTTGATAAATTTGAACTAAATCTCCTATTTTGTTGTTGGCCTAGATTGCAGCAACCAACCCTATAATAATGTCAAATATATATACAAAATTTTTAGCTTTATTATATTTTAAACTATTTATTAACAATTTATTAAATAATACATAATATATATTTTTAATAACAATTTGAATTTACATTTTAGATCCTTTCCTAAAATAATGCCAAATATAAATACAAGGTTTTTCATATTTTTTTTATATTTTAAACAATTTATTAAATAATACATGATATATTTTTAATAACAATTTGAATTTAAATTTTAGAATGATAATTATGTCTCAATGGCATTTTTGTAATTATTTCAATCTTTTTTTTTTTTTTAGCTTTTATTTGAGAAAAGAAAAGTAGGAGATTTGGGGGGGGGGGGGGTGCACAAACACAGTGAGAAAGAGAGTTTTTCTTGCAAACAAGAGAAGAGAAAAGTAAGGTAGACGAAGAGGCAAGCGTCAGCGTTTTGAGATTAGCGGCAATGAGCTTTTTCGAGCCGCGTTTGACGATGTCTGACACTGGTCATGAGTTTGCATCGAGTTCTGATGTTTTGGCGTTTGTTGGAGTCGGATTTACTCAACTTTTACTGGTTTAGCTGCAGGCAAGAAGATATAAGGGTCAAATAGCATTTCCAGCAAATTTCACTGTGAGTTTCGCCGTGGGTACGAAGCTTTGAAGACTTTGAATGGTTTGAAGGAGACAAAGTTGGAACCTCTAATCATTTCTGCTAGAACGCGCACGAGTTGAAGATATGAAACGACTACAAAAATTATGTGGAGATTTGATGATGATAGGTGTTAATTGTGTATTGGTGGCCGTTCGATTTTAATTATAGGGTATTTGTGGTTTCTTGAATAATTGTACGCAAGATTCAATTTTTTCACTTAGTTGGAACATTTAAGACATTGTTACATCAATTTTTTTCTCCATATTTTATTATTTTACCACTTTATCAATTTAAATAAAAATTTATTATTTATCCAAAGTAAACATTCTATTTTGCTATTATTTGAGTAATCACAACAATCAATTTTGGGTTATCTTTCTTGGAGATCTTTCTTGGTGGTTCCCAACAGTGTTTTAGTGAACAAAAGCTTATCCTCGCTTTTAACGTGGATAAATATGTTAGTTTTTAGCCCTTGATAAGTGAAGAGTGACTTTTCAAACCTAATCTTAGAATTTTTCGAAATAAAATCACAAATTTATAATATCAATGACCAATTACATCTGCATTAAAAATAAAAAATTAAGGGACTAAAAAGTATTTTCTTTCAACCATTTTAATTTTGGGTTTTGTTTTTAAAATTTAACCCAATAAACACTATATACTACATTGCCCTCCAAATTTTTTTTATTTGTATTCTATTTTTATTAATAGTTTTAAAAAATCAAGCAAATTTTGAAAAAGTAATAAAAGTATCTCTTAAAAATTAATTTTTGTTTTTGAAATTTAAAACTCAACCCTTGTACTTAAAAAAAAAAGTAAAAATTCTACAACAAATGAAGAGAATGTTAGATTTTTTTACAAATATAATGTTAGATTTTTTGACAAATATGAAATTAGTTTTATTTTTAATAAAAAAAAATGAAATATCTTCCTTATGTTTAGGATCTTTTATCAGTATCTCTTAATAAGAAGTCAAAAGATATTTCTTAAATATCTCATTTAAAAAGAAGATATTCCTCATATTTAAGAATATTTTGTTGTAAGTTCTTTTTTTATCTCATTTAAAAAGAAGATATTCCTCATATTTAAGAATATTTTGTTGTAAGTTCTTTTTTTTACTCTTTAAAAAGCAGCATATTTTGTTGTAAGTTCTTCTTTTTGCTCTTTAAAAAGAAGAAGTTCTATGGACGTGAAAGTATTCTTCACAACGGTATTCAACAGTTTATATTTTTTGGTGAAGAATCTGTACGAAGGTAAATCGATTATCTTCTGCATTATGACATATTATTGAAGATCGTCAAGGGATTTGATAGAGTATCAATTAATAAGAAATATGAATGAAGACTGAGATAATTGTACTGCAGTCAATGAATTCAGGGGGAGCATGGATTCGTCTTCGAGGAGATTCAAGTTTACCGTCAGGAGAGCCTGAGTTTATATGGTTAAGTTATGGTGATAACTTGTTAATGTAACTTAAGGTTAAGTTCATATTTTGAATCTCAATAATATTTCTTATTTGAGCAAAGAAACTCTCCAGATATAGGCCGTATTTGCGGAACTGAGTTACCAAAGTGCACTGTGTTATTTGTCTTTCGTGTACTCTAATTATTCTTATAATTAAATAATGACATTTAATCTCATCTGACATGTTTTTTTTAGAGAAAATAGAAGTGTAGAACAAAACCGTTACCATATAAGTTGGTAATGATTATGAAACAATAGTTTTCAACTTTTCTGTTTCTTAATTGAACTTTATCTTCGTCCTTTTTTTCTTTTAAAATATTGGTTCAAAAGTGTGAAGATATTTAAACAAACAGAGCGTTTGGGTTTGGGAAGGGATCGGGACGTGGAAAGCTTATAAAGAACAAAATAATACCATCTGGTAATATCAAAAAACCGATTTGCATGTTTGGACTTTTTTTTTTTCTTCGTATAAAACAATTGGTAATGTAAATTTTAACTAACTTGATAAAAACAACATATAATTTAAAATCATGAACATCTTCCATGGATAAAATAATTATAAATAACAACTATATATATAATAATAATAATAATAATAATAATAATAATAATAATAATAATAATATATCATAATTCCTGTCACCTAACTTGACGAAAAAACAGACACACACCATCCAAAACTATTTCACAACTTGCCCCTCATTTTTTTCTTTTGTAAAAACAAAAGACTTTATTTATACACATATACACCAGATCAAATCAACGATATTTTTTACAGACAAAAACTCAATCTACAAAAGCAACGCTGGCATAGTCCAAATCCCAAATAAAGAACCAAAACAGTTCTAAATACAAAAATGAAGTTATAAGTATTTATTAATATATTTACACAAAATTTAGATTTAGTTCTAGTTTATAGATTATATTATTGATTGATGTTTATTAATGATTGAACATATCATTATAGAAGTATATCAATAATAGAGTTTATCACTAAACTTTTTTTTTTTATATTTAATTTTTTTTTTAAAAAAATGTTGTTATATACAATTATTGTCTGTTAAAGTGTTACACAAAACACTTCATCCTCGACTCCACTGCTTCCCTCACTTCGTTAACATAGTTCATAAATATCCATTAACAATATCATCTGAATGCACATGTTGAAGTTGAAACCAGTGTACCCAATCTTTAAAGGATAATAGTTAATTGTCAAAAATCTTTTAACAATTTAAACTTGAAATTTTATATTTTATATATAACAATATTTGCAATAAATATATAAGAAGTTTTTAAAATAACATATATATATATATTGTGATTGTTATTATTCTTATTATTTTATTTATTTATCTTTTTGTTATATTTTGAATTGCAACTACAAAAGTTGCAATTAACAAATTGTTAAACAAAGATACAAATCAAACATAAACTTAAACGACACGATAATCGTGATACTGTGAACTTTCAATCCATTTACCATAAAATATAATCTTTTGTAAAGTCATAGGAAAAATTATATTGGTTAAAATTTTATTATTATCCTTTATTACACAAATTTTTAAATATATAAAAGATATAGTACATAACAATTATTTTACATAAAAATAATGTAAAACAAGTAAGATATAATCTAAAAATTTGTTTAATATGATGTTAAAATAATAAAAACAAATAAGATAAAAATACATATTAAAAATAACAAAGCATAAACAAAAGAAACAAGGGCTTAATTCGAATTAAAATTATAACAAACAAATAAGATTAATTGATTTGAGCTAATAGTCCAAATTGGTTAAATAAAACATCCAACTAACAGATATATTAAACATTTATTAAAAGATATTTTTAAAATTTAACTAAAATAAATATATTAAAGATTTCCTATAGATATATTTTTGAAACTTAACTAAATAAATATTGTAAAGATTTATGAAAGATATATATTTTCGGAATCTAACTAAATAAAAAGATATGATATCTAATATTGATTTCAAAATTCAAAAGATAGAGGAAAGATCGGCTAAAATCTAGAACTTAAATCTCAATTTAGTTATGTTCTAATTTTATAAGCAATTGAGAAAAATACATTTTGAATAATTCAGCTACTTTATCAATGTACTTCATTACAGTTATAAACTCCTCGAATTAAAATGAACGATTTATAAAATACATCGTATTCGAGAAAAATGATGTATTCCAAAACCAAGATCAAAATGGGAATGTTTAAAAGTTCTGGCATGTATGTGGCACACTTTGTAAGACTTGCGTTTTGGATAGAAAGAATTTTTGAAGAAAAGCATTTTGAAGTACTAGGTGTTTTTGTTGAAAGTTAGAATTCATTAAAGCTAGGCAACATGATAAGAAAGTATGCATTAAAGTTAGGCTTTTTAGTGTTATTTTGCAAAAAAAAAAAAAAAATAAGCGAAGAAGTTAGCAAAATTCAAAAAAATTTCTAATCATGATTAGATAGTGGACCACACGTGGAGTTTAAGCTACATGGTTAGGATGGATATTAAGCTCACATGTGTAAAGCACCAAGTAGGAGCTGACAAGTTAAGAAGAACTTAAGAGTGACTAATTCATTTAAAGATAAGTATAAATAGGAGTGAAAGGTTTGAAGAAAAGAATGTTACTCTGAAATTTACTAAGAAAAATTACTAAGTATTGCCTTGTTGAGGAAGTCACTAGATGAGAAGAAAAAGACTTGGAGTTAGGCGTTCAAAGGAAGAAACACTTAGTAGTCGTAAGTGATTTGCTAAAAGGAAAGAACAAAGTTTTGAAAATCTTATGTCTATTGTTATGCTATGTAACACATGTTTAATGTTGTAAATGTTACTGATGAAGCATATTTGTTGAAAGAAAGATTTCTAAGTTTAAATTTTCATGATTCGATGAATGTATGAGTTTTATGTTTGCGAGTAAACTATTAGCGTTATTCCTCTCATAAGCTAGCTAGTATGTGCACATAATGAGTCAACGCAATCATAGGGTGAAAGGACCACATGGTGGTAAGAAGTTGACCAATACGTTGAAAGGAAGGTACTGAATTAACAGCCTAAGCAACAGGAAATGAACTGAAAAATTCTCCAAGGGATGCTGATGATGACAATAATCACAATAGTCTATGTGTGGCAGTGGTTCATGTTTTTGGCAAAAGAAATGAGTAGAAGCTAATGTGTGTGTTATGTTTTGAATGAGGTGTTGAGCCTGTTTATCGAAAATGCATTTATTTGATTGAATTGAATGCCCCAAAAGGATTTCTAAGACATCACTCACTAAGTATTTGACTTATGTTTTAAGTTTCTCTTTCACAGATATCAAGGCATTGAGGTCAGGTTAAGAAGGGTAAGGTGTGCAAGATAGAAGCTAAGGCGTTAAGTGGTTTGGTTGGTTCAGACTTAGGGTGGTATTGTAGTGTTGCACAATTAATTTTATGCGATAAGTCATTAGTCATGATCATTGTATGGGAAGTACTCACCGTGTACCTCTTTATTGCATAACCATTAAGTCCTTGTCGAATACAAGTTTTTCTACGGCTTGTCCAAGTATAAGCAAAACAATAGGTTTATCTGGGTGATCCGAAATCGAACGTAGGAACTTGATATCAAAACTCAGTTCTAGGATCTACTTATCAATTGGGTAATATTAAAAATTAAATGAATAAGGTATAAAAGAATCAGAACTAGACTAAAGCTACTTATGTACGCCTAGAGAATTTGTAAAGGGGGATTAGATGGATGTGAAATGGAGATGCGTGCTAACTTGTATGCAAGAAAGGAGTGAAGGAAAGCCTACGCATTATTATGCGATTAAGCCCTGCGAGAGTCTTGATGCAATACAACTAGCTAACCAGCTTATAATCAATGCAAACTTCTCTCGAAGTCTTTAAACACACACTTGCTCGCCTTTTAGAATCCAAGTGACTAAGCATGATTAGACAAGGTGTATCTAGAAGTATTCACTTATGATACTAATAAAACTTCACGATTAAGGACAGCAACCTCTCAGCACCTAATGTCCACACTTATTCACCTTTCGAAATACAAATGAGGGAGTTATCTCGCCAAGGTGGAGTTTGTCACCGAACTCCTCCCTATGTGAATTAGCCTTATTCTTGTTAGTTTTAATGTGATTGTGACGTTTATTGCCTAGTAGTTAAGTTTCTTGTTTACATGTTAAGTTCAAGGATCAAAATCTAAGACTGAGTGTTTTGTTTTAGAGATGTTAGGGCTACTTAAGTCATGTTTGCAACTTGCAATGCAAAGGCCAGGTGACATTGAAGAATCGGGCATGACAAAACTTTTGCCAAAAAACTTATTCACCTAGATTTTCACAAAAATTCCAACTGCCACTTCTATTTGTTGCCATTCATACAAATATCTGTCCTTTTTTTAGTGAAAGCTGAATAAGGTCCAAAATGGCCATTAGGTTATTTTTAATGACCAACTTGCAACCACTGTTTGTTAGTTAGTAAACACGCACGTAAATCAAGAAAGCAATTTAATGACATAGAAGAAAATTTATAGAAAAATAGCCTACCATTCAGCTCCATTTTTCTATCGTTTAAGAGTCGATTTGTGGTTTGATCAAGTTGAAATTATAACAGCATGTTTTTGGAACGATGGTCCTCAATCTGGATAGTGGAGATTTCTTTTGAAGCTATCTACAATATGATACAGTGGGTAATTTGTTGCCGAAGTCAAGCGAGATCTTTTTAATTATTTCTTCATTATTGTTGTCGTTTGTTGTTGAGATTGTTAATCTTGAGATATCAATTGTGTATACCTCTAGTTGGGACAAGGAAAACCTTGTTATACCCATTATTTTAATTATAGTGATGATTTGACTTCAATGGGTTTGTATTTTTTTACTCCTCATTTTGAAGGGGATTTTCAATGTTAAAATTCCTTGTGTTCATACTTGATTTATTTGTTTTTGTTTCTAGTTGAATAGTATTCTATTATATTCATACAAGAGTTGGATAATTGATCCTAAGATATTGTTTTCATCTCAACAAAATGGTATATGAGCGTTAGTTAATTTATTAGGATTGTTTTGTGTTGAATATGGATACTAGTTAAACTAAGATAGTTACCCTTCATGGATCAAATTATAAAGTATGGTAAATAAAAATGGAAGATATAATGTATGTGAATGATTTTGATATTCTAGCTTTTTCTAAAGAGAACTTTTCTGACAAAACAGATAAAGAATGGGAATTACGTCATAGGAAAGTGTGAAATGATGAGACTATAGGTAGAAAATAAATTTGTTGACCATATTGATGAGGCAACTCATACAAGAACTATTTGGAACAAGTTTGAGTCGCTATGTGCCCCTAAAACAAATAATAATAAAATGTTCTTCAACGATGGAGTTGAAGTATGAAGGTGAAACACCTATGTTAGATCACTTGAATACATTCAAGGTATCCTGAATTAGTCATCTAGGATGAATATGTCGAGTTTGAGGATAAGATATGTGGGGTTTGGGTTCTTGGTATATTGTCAAAATTGTGGAAGATATTTAGAACTTTCTTATCAAACTCAGCCCCAAATGGTATACTAAGTATGGACTTAGTTAAAAGTAGTGTGTTGAACGAGAGATAAAAAAGAAAGTCTTAGAGTTCTTTTTCATAGTCAGATGTTCTTGTTACTGAAACAAGGGGGAGTGGTAAGAGTAAAGGTCCAAGGGGTAAAGGTAGAAACAAAAGTAAGAGTGACCGATTTTACAAATGTTGAGTGCCATTATGACCATGTGATAGGACAAATAAAGAAGTATTTTTGAAAATTTAAAAGTGATAATAGAAATGATAAAGGCAAGGAAAAAGAAAAAGAATGGTGATGATAGTGATGCAGACACAATCACTATAGCCATTGTAGATTTCAACATCTCATTTAAAAATTATAGATATTATCAATCTTGCTACACAATAGATCAGTTGGATGATTAACAGCGACACTTTAATCCATGCAATATCAAAGAGGGATTTCTTTGCTTCCTATACATCTGGTGATTTTGGCAGGGTTTGGATGAGTAATGATAGATCAACAAAAGCAATTGGCATCAGATATATACACTTGGAGAACCAGAATGGTTATAGGCTAATTTTGAAGATTCTGAAGCACATTTCCAATATTAATATGAATTTGATTTCCACATGCTCTATGGTGGTAGCTAAGGGAGAAAAAAAAATTCTCACTATATTGCAAAGAGGCTAAGATAATAGATTGCGATATAAATATAGTGGATGATGAAATGGGGGTTAAGTTTTGGCATAAAAAACTTAGTTATATGAGTGAAAAGCATTTGAAGATTTTAGCCAAGAAATGAGTGCACATTTTAAAATGTGTTATTATTTGGAAGAAAAGTAAACAAGAGTTACTTTTAAGTTATCTTTGAAGGAATAAAAGCCCTTACAGCAAAAGAAAACACCAAGACCAAAACTCAAACTAAGTTAAGAAATTGAAATACTTGTACATTAGAAAAACATATAAAGTAAAATACTATAAAACTATGGCTAAGCATGTTTTTCTTAAATAAATTTAGAGAATACTGAGACATATATTCTTGTTGAAGAACTTAGGATTTACAAACGCCTTTGGGATTTGAACGATCATGAACACAACCACAATCAAACCTCCCTATTCTACGAGTTTTGAAGTTTAGGTTAGTTGAAACCTTTTGAAAATTATTTTTATAGAAATCGAGAGAAAAATATACATATTTTCTTCACAAAACTCTTCAGTATTCACTCGTCTTTTTTTTTTTTCTTTTCAATTTTGTAAGTTACATATGACAAAGAGAGGAACCCTATGTTATATGAGGGAGTTATGTTTAGGATATTTAATTTAAGGAATAAAATAAAATAAAATACTAGTTAATAACTAAATAATATTTAATTAATAACTAAATAATAATTTAAAATTTAATTAAATCTAATTTAATTTAAAAAAATTCATATAAATCATATTTAAATGAACATCTTCCACATATAATTTTTATTCAATTAATTTAATTAAATCAAATCAAATAATTAATTTTTTTAATTAATTAATTACCAAATTAAATGTCACAAATTTAATTGGAAAAATTTTTAAAATAGAATAATTGACAAACTATTTACGGTCTATAGAAAAATTTTAATCCAAGCTCAAAATGGATAATTAAAATTTTAACTCAAGCCCAAAATAATTATTTTTTTTTTGCCATAGAATGTAAATATTTTCCATTATCTTCTATTTATGTAAATTCTCCAATTTAATTTAACTTACGTTATTCAATTTTATTTCTCTCATAACCTATAGTATTAAATGTGCATATAAGACACATTAATTTTAACCTACAGCTTTAGTATGAATCAAATTAATATTAGATTTATATTTGAACTCCATTAAATATTTAATTTTTTCATAAACTAATTTTGTAATCGTATCCAAATTAAATTTATATAATACAACTTAATTAAAATATAAACTTTATCATATAATGTGTCACCATACATATTTGAGCATTTCAAACTACATTCAAGACACAATAACCTTATTACTCTTTACGAGCTATGAAAAGATTTAATGGACCTACGTATCAAAAGCTATAACAATATGACATTAATTAGTTAAACTCATTAATAACATTTAATCAATATTCGCTAGCTGTGTGTACACTCCGTAAAAGACTCATGGATAAAACTATTCTCGCTATAGATATATTTCTGTTGTGTCAACAAATATAAATTAATAACAACCAGTTAGTCCTTCATAAATGTCTGTAACACGAACTGTGTCAAATTATCGTTTTACCCTTAAGCTACTTTTTAGTCCTTAAATATTAGTGCTCTTCTAATGAACAATATGCTTATCGTTCAATCAATAAATAGAAACCCCTATCATGTCATAGAGAAAGTAGAGTCATTTACTCAAGTCCCAAAGACACCATTTAAAGAAACACTCATCTACTTACTGTAAAGTCGATAAGGAAAATATTGGATTTGATTTTAAGACAAACTAATAAAATAATCAATAACACTTGTTGAAATTACAATAATACACTTTATTAATAACCATCGATGAATTACATTTACTATTGATGACTTTTAGGACATACAACACAACCATCATAGAAGTTACGATGGTTATGTATTATGATCATATTTGACAATACTTTTAGAGTCTAACTCTCCCCTCACAACTTCATTTATTCACTAACTTCACTGTTTTATATAAAATATTCATCTAGGCATCACAACGAGTCCAATGTAACAAGAATTGGTCAAAGTGGAGCTAAAATAAACAATAACGGGCCGAAACAACTTAGAAGGGAAATCTCGTAATTTTCAAGATGTTAAGCGCCTCCTCCCATGCCACAATACAAAAGAACGAAGCTTGAAGGCAAGAACATGAAAATGCTTAAGCGTCAGTGCCCAAACCAAGCATCACGACGCTCCAAACTTTTGATGCGTGCTTTTTGTCCCTTAACTGTCATTTAGGCTTATTTAAGCCTCTTTTCTCATTATATAATGAATCGACACTTTATCTTTAGTTTTCCATCAAGATTAGACAAAAAATCACTTGTAATTCTATGAAGAATTAAATAAAAATCTCTAAAGAATATATTCTTCAAGAATGTCAACCATTAATTTGTAATTCCAATCTCTTTTGCTTCTTCCAAATCCATGATGAACTAAGGTAACTTTTAGAGAATTTTAGTGATTTATTTTTAATTCTTTGAAAATCTTTATTTAATTTTGCATTACCAGTTGATCTTTGGGATTATTTTCTTTCTTTCTTTGCAATAAAAGATCCTTTGAGAATTGACTTGATCATCCAATGAATTTAATCTTTAATCTCAACTCTCAAATGTGCTAATTAATCTTCTTTAAGATAGAGGCTATCCCATTTTTAGAAGTTTCAATTTGAAACTCTTGTTTTTATGCAATTTTTGTTGATATTGTTGGAACTGGTAATGTCAAGATCCCATTCCACGAACATAAGGAAGGCTCCACATAAGGGATAATGCGAGAAAATCTCTTTTGTAAAATGCAATTTAGGAGGGTGACACGATGAAAGTACCTCTATGCAGTGAGAGTTTAGCAATGAGCAAATAAGCAAGATAGGTCACTCCACCTGAAAAGAATGATGTAACTCAGATATTAGTAGGTCGGTGATTGATTGACCCAGGCTTCTAATTCGAGGATAAAGGTTGACAGAGGTACATGACCTTTTGAGAATGAGCCACTTCCCACCACCGGTTAGAAAAATCATTTCTACATAGAAACACTCGTTGGAGGAATCTATAAATAGAGGGTTCAGGTCATTTTTGGTCGCTTTTACCCTGATCATCGTTTAGAAAGAACTAGGAGTGTCAAGGATTGAAGAATCGAAACGAGCTCACTAATGACCAAGATTCCAAACGAGTAAGGGAGACCTTGGCCTTAAAAGCTAGGCTAAGAGCTTATTGATTGTGACTATGAGTGGTTCTTCTTACTGAACATTTTCAACAAAAAAAGGTTTCTAAAATTTTTTTCAATCCTAATATATTATTTGGAACCATGAACCACATGATTTTCCACCTTTAAAAAGATATATGACTTATAAACAAAAAAAAAAGTATCTTGTGAATAAACCTATAGTAAGAGAAATGATATGATGGCATTCTCTCTAAGTCTCGTGTTGCATTATGATAATGTGATGTTGACATTGTATCTTGAAATGGTGATTTTTGAAAAATGCACGAGTCTTGTTAATGTCGAAATATGATAATCTATGTACCCTACAATGATATGATGTCTTATCCTTCTTGTGGTCCTAGGATGAGATGTTCTATTCTTGTTGTGTGATCTAGAATAGAATGCCCTATTTATGTTGCGTGATCTTGAATAGGATGCTTCATATTTGCTGTGTGATCTGATATGGGATGTCCCCTGCTTGTTGTGTGATCTGACATGGGAAGATGCGTTATGTGTGAGAAAATTGATGATATTCGCCAACGTGTTGAGGCTTCTCTGCATGGCTATAACTTGGCAAAAGAGTATGGTAAACGCTTGAGCAAAGGAGAGAGGGTACATAGAAACGTAATTGATTATGCAGAATGAATATGCAAAATAACACTTAGTGTGTAGAAAATATACGACGCGATAAACTGTGGAATATTTGAATTACTTTTGCTTTGATAATTGATTGTGTGACAATAAGGCAAAAATTGATTTATTTTAAGTGCCTATTAAAAAGATCCTACTCACTAGGCATTTTGGTCTAACCCTTCAAATGTTTTGTTTTAAATCCCCTAGGTACGTAGTGCAAGACATTCGACGGTAAACTTACATGTATCAATTCTTAGGCTATTGCATGTATCTTCCTTGTAATTGTATTGATTCTTTTGTGCAATAGAGATTAATTTTGGCATATTTTTCATTCTTAATGACCTTACCTAAAACACTTCTACCATCATGTCACTACGACGTTCAGCATGGCACAACTCTACGCTTTAACAAGGTGGGTCGATCTTGTCGCTAGCGCCAGAACACTCTGAACTTTGACAGACAAAATGGGTACACCCTAATGTGCCTTCTTTTCAACCTTTTTAATATGAAAACCATTTCTGAGCATTTTTCTCATAAGTTGTATCAGTTTTCATTCGAACACTTAGTTATTCTGTAAATTCTCTCAAAAGATAGGCACGTTGTAAATTCTCTTAAAAGATCAATAAAATTCTTTCAATCTCTTTGAAGTTTGCTTTGACATTCAACATGATTCTTGAAGCATCTCCAAGGATGAAGAAGAGTTAGAGGAAACTTTCATTGGGAATAGGAGTGTATATGTAATTTTCTTGAGAATCTATACTTTAATGGTTGAGTTTAATGTATTCTTGTATGAACTCCATGCTTGATCTTGTACAAATCTCTCGATAAATGAATTGATCACTGTTGAACTTGAATTCTTGTTTAATTCTAATGGCACTAATCATAATTCTTTGTATTAATTTGAAAAACTAGTGAAATCTTGATTGAATTTTATGCATCTCTTTCATTCTTTTTCTTGCATGCACTAGTTGAATTCAAGCAAACATCAACTTTTTTTATGTATGGTTTCCTTGCTTGAAATTTTTGCAACATTGAACCCTAAAAATTAAATATACATGAAACCAGTTAGAGAAAATGCATAGGAAAATTTTAGTTTGAATATAAAGTGAATTCTTGTTCAATAGTCTAGGATAATCAGTACATAATTGACTAATTAGTCGTGGTTTGTATTTGTTTACATTTCTTTGATTTTATTCAATGATAGAAAATTAATCTAAATTTTCTATTTCCAATCATTTCAATTGACTAAAAATCATTATCTATTGTGTGTTCTAAAATTTCTTCTAAAAACTAAACAATTTTCACTGAAAACTTTTTACTTTTAGTGGCGCACTAGAAACGTCACTAAAACCCAAAATACGTTGCTAAACGTATTAGTGACACAAAGTCTTTCGTTGTTAGGACTGTCGTTGAATTCGCATAGTTAAAAGTTTTAGTGACGCACCATTACGCGCCACAAAATATACATTTTTAGTGACGTTTCCACGTTACTAAACAATAACATATGTTATGTCACTATTTGTTTTTTAAGTAATGAATTATGCTCGCCACTAAAGGTGACGTTTTAGTGATAAATAATGTTGTTGCTAAAGGTTAATTTTGAACCATTACAAATATCTTTTCTGACGTATTGAAGTGTGCCACTAAAATTTCCTACATATTTTTTTTTAAAAAAAAAATCAATGCTTTTGTGACATTTTTGAAAACGCCAGTAAAAGTATTTTAATATATAAAAAATAATATCCAATTTATTATATAAACCTGTTATAAAATGTCAAATATTATAATTTTAAAAACTATCACTGGACAACATAGAATAACACCAACTTTATCACAAGAAATATATGTCAAGAAATTTCAATAATTTCATAAATAGTTCAAGCATTGTCAACCTAAGTCATAAGTATGAAGTTACATAAAAAAAAATGGATGTCCAAAGTTAGTTTTAAAGTTATAACTATGTAGTTACATCAAGAAGTTTCATGTCTTAGAATTTCTACAAGTCTTACAAAATATTTCTACAAGTCTTGGAATGATGAAATGATCTTTCCTAATAGAATTATAAGATACAAACCAAAAATTCTTTTCATATTCATCCGATGTCAAATTCAAAATCTTGTATAGAAGACCATTTCTGCGTCAAATCTTAAAAGTGTAACATAATAAACACTACAAGAAACTTTACTTTTAGTGTCGCATTAAAAACGTCACTAAAACCCACAAATACGTCGCTAAAAGTATTAGTGATGCAAAGCCTTTTGTTGCTAGGAATGTTGCTAAATCCGCGTAGCTAAAAGTTTTAACGATGCACAATTACGCGCCACAAAAGATACACTTTTGGTGTCGTTGCCGCATTACTAAAAGGTTACTTTTAGTAACATATGTTATGTCACTATTTAGTTTTTAAGTAACGTTGCCACTAAAGGTTATGTTTTAGTGACAAATAATGTTGTTGCTAAAGGTTAATTTGGGACCATTACAAATATTTTTTGCGACGTATCGAAGTGTGCCACTAAAAGTTCCTACATATATATTTTTTTAAATCAATGATTTTGCAATGTTTTTGAAAACACGAGTAAAAGTATTTTATTATATAAAAAAATAACAACCAATTTATTATATAAACTTGTTATAAAATGTCAAATATTATAATTTTAAAAACTATCACTTTGCAACATAGAATAACACCAACTTTATCACAAGA
>JBBPDI010065729.1:0-19163 GCA_037974545.1 Cucumis variabilis
AAGAGTTGATTCTCTAATCTAATAAGATATTTGTAATCACCAAAATAAAACAAAAACCCTAATTAATAATCTCAACTTTATAAAATGGTCAAACTAAAAAAAATGAATTAGGGTTCTTATGATTTTTTTCTAGTTTTATATTTTATTAATGAAATTATCAAAAATAAAACATTTGATAAAATAATTACACTTCATAGAAAAAAGTAAGTGTAATGAATTTTATTCTTTTAGTGGTTTTTTTCTATGAAGTGTACGATTTTGTTAATTTTTTTCTATTTTTGAAAAAAAAACTTTTATATTATGATTGTTTTTATGGAATGAAACTCTATTTCATTTATCATTTAGTAAAGGTACAAGTCTAAATATACCAAATTAGGAATACACTTAAAAATAGAATCAATATAATAATATCATAATATTATCTCCTAAAATACAACAATATACCCTCCCTCAAACTCAAGGTTCAAATCACCAACTTGAGTTTGCTAAGAAAAGAAACAAATCAATAGATCAAATAGACCCACAAAGAACAAACACAAAGAACTTCTAAGTTAAAACAAACCACGAAGAACAAAACAAAGAAATTTTGGGATATAAACATAGATCCTTGTATAGAGATCTATACCAGAACCTACGAAGAACGAAACAATTAGAACTTCTAAGCTTGATAAAGAGATGGCGGAACACAAAGTAAGACATGAGGAAAAGGTTGGTTGGATTTGGGGCAGACGGATCATAATCGAACAAAGACTAGCTGAACAGATCTTGAAAAGAGACTAGATCTGTGGGATAGAGCAAATGGAAACCAAAGTTGTGCGGGACAAATCTAAACCAAAACTGATCAATAGTGGAGCAAATTGGAACCAGAGGCAGAAACCAAATCAGAGAAGGTAGGAATCGGACTAAACGGATTCAAAATCTGGAGGTGAACAAAACAAAAAGAAACTAATTGGAGCTGAGAGGTTGAGCAAAACTGAATGAAAAATGAATCGGGGCGGATGATGGTGAAAATGAAGAAGACAAGTAGGGTTTCTAGGGTTCGAATGGCGTCAGATTTGAGCGGTAAATGGAAGATATTTGGTAATTGGAAAATTTGCAAATCTAAGGGACGACGATGGCCAATGAGGGATGGCTCTGCCTCTGTCGATGAATGATCAACGGATACAGACGAACAAGACATGACAGCTAAAATACAATGAGACAAAGAAAATCTAGAGGTCTGATACCATGTTACTTTATGGAAAGAAATATACAATCAAGAACTATATAAAAAGATATTTGAGTCATTTTCTAAAATAACATAAGAATAAGAAGTATCGATAAATTTATGATTACTTTAAGAATTTGCAAAGTTATTAATTGCATTTTCAAATTCAAACTATATCCCATTAATACGGCTAATGAAGATCGTGGGAAGTTTATTACTAAATATTTGACCAAATATGATCCTACTTCCTATAAAACTTCTAACTAAAATATTCATAAAAGAAAATGCAGCAAGGCGGAGCCAATGGAGTTTTTCATGAGATGAGAAAATGAAAATTGAAGTTTGACAGATGATATACTACATTATTTCTCATATGTCTTTATCTATCTAATTTAATTATAATTTTATTAAAATTTAAATTACTAATTTGTGAATTGAGAAGAATTGCAGCGGTAGTCGAGTAATTTCTGACACTTGCCATGAGCTTCTTCAAATCCCACAAGCCAAATACCTTTATTTCTTTGATGGTCAATAATGCACTTATCACCATTATTGTTGATGATATAAGTAATACTCGTTGATTCAAGACAAGTAACTCTGCAACCTGAGTGTGTCATTCTATTTTTTTAGACTTTTCTATTATAACATTTCTAATCATTCAATATTCACACTCATAACTCATTCACTAATCTTTTACTTTTTCTAATTTTACTTTTTCTTTCTTAGCTGTCTTTTTTGTTGTTTTTAGAATTGCATATTTTATGTATGAGAAAAAAAATGATGTTCAATATAAAGTTAAAAACTTGACATTATTAATTGATCTCTGTCAGTCATTTGTTATCATTTTTATGTTTTTTCATACTATGTATATATATTATAAATTTTGTAATATGTATAATATATACAATATACATACAAATGAAAAGCCAAAATGTTATAGAACTTTAAAAAATCATTTTACTTGGTTTATGTGTATATTCTTATATTTGTTTTAACTAAAATTGATGTATTTATTTTCCTAAATGAATTAAGAAAGATGAGACACAATATAGAATGTGTCAAAGTCACTCTTAAGTATTTGGCATTTTCTTTTTAAAAAAAAAATCAAAATTCTGCTTATAGTAAGCAGTGTGGTTGGTTTTGTCACTCTTTAGCCTGCTTCAAAATAACATTATAATTGTGGTTGAAATTCCACTTTTTAAAAAAAGTTGATGTTATCTTATTTTTATTTGTATATTTACTTTAAAATATAACAAAAAAAACATCGCTTTAAAGGAAATAACGTTCCAAGTTCCAAAAAAAATAGAGAGAGAAGGATGAGAGAGAACGAGAAGAAAAAATGCTTGCCACACTTTCTGACAACACGAAATCATAGACGCCGTCAGAGATCTTCAGCACCCCCTATCATTAGTACCAACTCAAATCACTTATCAGCAATCCCCTTCTTCAAATACCGACTCATTAACCAAGCCTCATCCAAAGATACATGCTTATTATTTTGCGTCTTACTTTTGTTTTTACTCCATCAAGCTACCACCTTCTTCAAATACCTCTAACCCCATCTCCTACTTGCTCATCGTCTTTACTTTATTCCCTGCTCTCCTTCATCTTATTCCAACACCGTGTCGTTTTCAAAGCAATTCCCTCGTTATTGCCAAGTTGAGAAAAAAGAATTTACATTGACAATGGATAAAAAGTCAAGACACATACGCTTCCTCATCACTGAAACCAGCACCCATAAGTCCTTTACCATTATGTCATATCCTGAAGAAATAGACTGGCTGAAAAATGCACTCAAGACTGTGATCAACACTCCAAGGAACAACCATTTTTCCAGGAAACAAGAGGAGACAGTTTTTGCATGTGGCTGAGCAAAACACAAAACAAGAAAGGACATCTAGTAGAAATTTTCAAAGTAGATGATAAAGGTAGAAAATTGATCTTAATGACATCAGATTGAAAGTGAAAGAAAACTACACCAGATTCATCCCTTCCCAGATAAGTGTTATCGATGAAAAAGGAAACTCACACACGATTCAGACCATCTCTTTCACAGAAGGAAGATGGTTCAGAGAAAGAAATGTTAGCATTCATGACACTTTTACTAGTAAAGCGGCAAGAAACTTCGATGAATTCAATCTTGAGGTAGAAAAATACAATGTGAAGGGAAGCCTTGCCTATCCACCGAAAACGTTGACAGATAAAGAGAAAGCCCAACTAGATAAGAAAACAATTAATTAATTAAAGAAATATTTCATTTGAAATATTTGAAATTGTTTTTTAAAGAAATAATTTTTTTAGTATAAATTGAGGTGGATAATTTGTTTGTGAAACCTATTGATCCTAAGTACACATGTCAAAGAGTTAAGTTTTTGTTAGGTAAACAAAATAAATTATATACTAATTAATTATATTGAGAAATTGATTTATCAAACACATATACTTAAGTCATACATGCACATACTCTTTGATATATATATTATCAATTAGTTAAATGCAACATTTACTAAAAATGGAAGGAAATAAGCATAAAAAATAAAATCATTTTTTAAAAAAATATTTTTTATATTTTATTTTTCAAAGTTATAACTAATTATAAACACTACTTTACCCATAAATTTTCTAATTTTCTTACAAATTTGTTGCAATATCTCTCTTGTATTATTATAACTCTCCTTTTTTTTTTTCTACAACATAGAAGAGAAAGGTGAGCGGTCGTGTGCACCAGAATTATTAGAACTCTCAAATGTAATATTGTCATGTGACTTATATTCTTGATCAAAATCAAATAAATAATGTATATTACTATAACAGTAGTTGATAATAAGATAAGATTGGTTCTCTTCTCTTTCCTATAAACTATATGAGAGGTCACTCTCATTTTTCAAAGAATAAAATTGTAATAAATATTATTTTAAAATGTAATGAAATTTCTTCCTAAGAGTTCCTATCTATAGAACCACATTTGATAAGTATTTGTGCGCTTGTGATTTCAATTTATAGTTACGTATTTTAAATAAATGATTTATTTTCTGACAATAAAGCTACGGTGTGATTTTGCATTCCATTTTTATTTTAGAAGAATTATTAAAATTGTCCAATTTCTTTAGAATTTAGTCATTTTAGTATAATGCACAATTGCAATAATATCTTTGTATATGGATGTAAAATTGTGTCCAAACTATAAGGATTAATTGAATTAAATCAAAATAAATTCTTACCTTCTTGAAAATGAAACGAAAAAAAAATTCAAACATATTTGATGGAATGTTAATTAGATTTTGTAGTAAGGAAACAAAACAAATTTTCTTATATGTTAATATTAAATCGAATCACTTCTCATTGTTTAAAGAAATTAAAATTAAAATCATAATAATGATTATTTTAAAAATTAATATTAAATTATGATTTCTCATTTCAGCATCTGCATGCATGTTACAATTTGACCAAATTGTAACATATATAAAACTAATGTATTATTTAACTATTAAGACCGTTTTGTATTTTATATTATGTTAAAAGAAGTTATTAAAAAAGTCTAATTTCGTTGAATTTCATATAGTAGAAATACAAAATCTCTCGTACAAAAAAAACAGTTTTTCCTATTATGGTCGTAGATTCAAGACAAGTGATTATGTTACCCTTAGTAAATGTGTCGTTCAATTTTTTTTATACGATGATCTTTTATTTCATGTTGTGGTTTTTTCCTTATATATATACTGTTTAACTAAACATTTTATTTCATGCAACTTTAATAATTTTCTTGCACTATCATTGACTTTTGAGAACTCTGGCAGTCCTCAAAATGGGCAAGCAGTGGCAGTTCTTCACCAAGCTCGCTTCATATCACAAGTGCAGATTCTTAGGTTTTCAAGACACTTTGTATGTTAAAGGCAAACCCCAATTCTTCAAAGAGTGTGATATATTTGGCACTGTCGACTTTATTTTTGGAAATGGCGTAGCTATGTTTCAAGATTGTAACATCTATGCCCGAGAACCAAATAGATCTATCACAGTCACTGCTCAATTCAAAGAACAATTAAATGAAGAAAGCGACTTCTCATTTCAAAATTGTACCATCACTGTTTCGTAAAAGATAACAGCCAACAAAGCTAACGTCAAAATCTATCTTGGCCGACCATGGAGACAATATTCACGAGTAGTGTTCATGGAGTCATTTCTTGATGAGGAAGTGTTGCCTGAAGGATGGTCTTGAGTGGCCAGGGCTACAGATGAACAATTTGTTTTACGGAGAGTTTAACAACCGTAATCCTGGGGCAGATGTCTTTAAAAGGGTTCATTGGACTGAGTTTCATGTGTTAGATAACGAGTCTGCCAATCAATTTACTATAGACAACTTTGTTAATGGATCTGACTGGTTGCATGAAACTAATTCATTAACAAAGTTGTCTATAGTAAATTGATCGGCTGACCGGTTATCTAACACATAAAATCCAGTCCAATGAACCCTTTTAAAGACATCTGCCCACGACCAAAATTATAAACTATTTGTAAAACAAATTGTTAATCGCTACCCTGACCACTCTGACCATCCTTTAGGCAACAATTCCTCATGAAGAAATGACTACATGAACACTAGTACACTACTTTGTGAATATTGTCTCCACGGTCGGTCAAGATAGATTTTGACGTTAGCTTTGTTGGTTCTTATCTCCTACGAAATAGTGACGGTACAATTTTGAAATGAGAAGCCGCTTTCTTCATTTAATTGTTCTTTGAATTGAGTAGTGACTATGATAGATCTGTTTAGTTCTTGGCATATACATGTTACTGTCTTGAACATAACTATGTCATTTCCAAAAACAAAGTCGACAGCCAAAGATATCACAATCTTTGAAGAATTAAGGTTTCTCTTAAACGTACAAAGTGTCTTGAAAATTTAAGAATTTGCACATGTGATACGCACTAAAGCAAGTTTAGTCAACAACGGCTACTGTTTGGCCATTTTAAAGACTGACAGAATTCTCTAAAGTCAATGATAGTGCAAGAAAATTATTAAAGTTGCATGAAATGAAATAAAATGTTTAGTTAAACCCTATAAATATAAGGGGAAAAAAACTAAGGGTTGCAAAATCATTGTCTTGAATCGGATCCTAATAGATTTTTTTTTTCCTTTTTGTTTTATACGAGAGATTTTGTATTTTTATGGTATGAAAAAGCGAAATTGGACTATTTTAATAATTTCTTTTAACATAATATTGAATACAAAACGATCTTAATAGTAAATAATACATTAATTTTATATATGTTACAATTTGAAATTGCACCATGCAGATGCTGAAATGAAAAATCGCAAATCGCAATTCAATATTAACTTTTAAAATAATCATTATTATGATTTTAATTTCTTTAAACAATGAGAAGTGGTTCGATTTAATATAAACGTTTAAGAAAATTTGTTTTGCTTCTCAGGTACAAAATCTAATTAATTATTTCATCAAATATGTTTGGAATTTTTTTTCCTTTCATTTTCGAGAAGGTAAGAATTTATTTGATTTAGTTCAATTAATTCTTATATTTTGGACACGATTTTAATTATTGTACATCTATATACAAAGATATTATTGCACTACGCATTTTTAAAAATCAAAATACAACACATTTAAATAAGTAATTTACCTCTAAAACGAATAAATTCTTAGGAAATTGGACAATTTTAATAATTCTTTTAACATAAAAATTGAATGCAAAATCACCCTAGTGTCAATGAAGTAAATAAACCGTTGATTTGAAACATTATTTTTTAAAATAATATTTATTATATTTTAATTTCTGTGAAAAATGAGAACGACATACCTTATAGTTACCAAAAAGAGAAGAGAACGAATCTTATTTTACTATCAACTACTATTATAGCAATATATATTATCTATTTGATTTTGATCGAGGATATAAGTCACATGACGATATTACATCGAGAGTTCTAATAATTCTGGTGCACGACTATCTCACATTTTTCTAGTATATATATTGTAAAAAAAAATAATAAGAGTTTTAATATTGCAAGAGAAACATGATTAAAAATGTAAAAAAAATTAGAAAATTTATAGGCGACTCTCATTAGTTATGATAATCTCATTAAATAATTATGATTATGCATGTACCCCACGTAATTATTAATATTTTCTAGTTAAATGTCAATATTCATATTACTATTACTGTAACCTTAATTTTAATATTTGTTTTACAATAAGTTTATTCCAAAAGTGTAATAGCTAAAAACAAAGTTGTTGGTTCTTACTAAAAATGTATTTGATTTGGTTTGAGGATGTTTATTTATGGTCGATCTTATAACTTTTAGAGACATCTGCTCTTTGAAGAAAATGAAGTCTGCCAAAATACAATTATAACTTTGAAAAAGTAAAATTTTGTTCAATAATGATTTTGTTTTTTATTGCTTATTTCCTTCTATTTTTTTAAATAGTACCATAAATCTATGTATGGTGAATGTTGCATTTAACTTTGATTGAATTATATATATATATATATATATATATGTGTGTGTGTGTGTGTGCACAAAGTGTAGGTGATGTATGGCTAAGTACATGTTCGATAAATTAGTTTCTCAATACAATTAATTAGTCTATAATTTATTTATTTTAATTATCTAACAAAAACTTAATGGAAATGAAATGTGTATTTGGGATTGGGATCAATATAATCGGTTTCACAATCAAAACCTCCACCTCAATTGTAGCAAAATATTATTCTTTTAAGAAACCATTTAATTCTATTAATACTAATATTTCTTTAATTTACAAATCTTAAAATAAGAAAAGTCCACTAAAAAATATTATCAATTTGATTTTGATGGAAGGATATAAGTCAGTATATAGACTGAAAAATACCAAGCTTCTAACCTACACAAAAGAAAATTGGAGTTTGGGATTTTTGAGAGGCAGAGAAAGAAAACACACAGAAAAGATTAAACAACACTAACTTAAAGAAAAACCCAGTTGAGAAAAGTGATGAAAAACAAGGATTGATTGAGATTTGTTGAAGTAGAAAAAGAAGAAGAAGAAGAATACCAATTCATTGCCAAGGTCAATGGCAGCATCTTGGTAGCTACTTTTCCTGCCTTGACTACTACCACAAAACACACAAGTTCTTCTGAACTTGGATTGCCTCATTTCATTCTCAACCTCCATGAATCGTCTACAAATCCCCTTATTTGGTTGGTTTTGTTGAGTGACAAAAACAAATGAAAATGGGGTTTTGCTTTTTCAGAAAAGAAAAAAAAAAAAAAAAGAATGAAATTGTTGTTTGTTCTGTGTCTATATGTTTCACCAACAACTGGATACAAAGAGTGTGTGCACAGAACAATACAAAAATATATATATATATATATATATATATGAAAGGCAAAGGCCACACCCTTTTCTGCTTCTACGCCACCATTCTCTTCCCTCTCTTTTTTCTTTCTCTCTTTCCTTTCTCCTTTCTCAGTGGCTATTGGTATATATAAACCTCCTCGCACGTGACTGCTAGTACCTTACCACACTCGTACGCCACCTTCACACGCGTGGACAACCATCCTCGCTCTCTCCTCTCATTTACAGAAGAAGACGGTAAAGGAATGCCAAAATGGTGGAGTTTGGGATTTTTTTAGAGGATTTGGGAATATTTTTGAGTGTGTGAAAAGAATATAAATGATTTCTTCTAATTTGTTTACCACTTCGTTATGATCTCAGTCAAATTACTTAAAACTAGGACTAAATTTGTGTAGTGTCCATCAATACAACCAATAAACGAGTACCACAATTATGCTAAACCCTTTTCTTAACTTAATTTCTATTTTGGTTATTAGTTTGGTTGTCTATTTAATTGACTATTATTACTATTTTCGTGAATTATGATAAAATTAATATTATTAACAAAATAATTAGGGTGAGAATTAATTATACTATACATTGCTTAGTTTAATAATTAAGCACTCATATTTATGAAATAACAAGTTTTAATTGTTGCTGAAAGAGGTTACTTCCAAGAACTATACTTTGTCTAACATCAAAATAAAACTAAATAAAAAAATAGAGAAAATAATGTTTATTTATTTAATGTGTATTACATACGCTTATAATTTCTCATCCTATATAAATTAAAAATGAAATCTACATTGACATTAACACTTTTCAAACTACAAAATGGAAGTCTTTCTTAATAACTATTCGCGTACGTGCAACATCTGTTTTTTTTCTTTTCTATTTGAAGTTTTTTTATTTTCAAAATAATCCACATTAACACTTCCATTTTTCACTAGATGATAATTAATTAAACCTCTTTTTTAAAATTTTTTTTTTACTTTATCAACCATTATATTTTGTAGTTAAATGGGAATATAATGACAAAAGGAAAGAGGATCAGTGTCTAATTTTTTATGAATACAAATTAACTAAGTCATTGAAGTTTAAATAAATTAATTTTTTATGAATACAAATTAGTGTCTAATTTAATTTTAGTAAGAATTTCAATAATGAACTCATTGGTAAATCAAACAATTAAGCATGTGACATTTCCAACCTTAGAAGATGGGATAAAAATATAACCATGAGGTAATTACTAATTAACATGCTAACATAGAATTAATTAGTAATTGAAATTTTAATAAAATTATAATTAAATTAGATAAATTATTTTTTCTGCCCCGAAAATAAATTCACATATCAAACACCAAATAAAGGAATTGCTAAATATATATGTTTAGGTATTTATATCGTGTGTGAAGTTGATGTTTAACTGAATGATATTATAACAAATCATCAATAATTCAATAATTCTAATATTCTCTGCCGTTTATTAATCCAGTTCTATAAATATTCAAAATTATAATTGATTAAATTAGTTCACTCTACCAACAAAATATATAATAAAAAGAATTAGAAGTAACCGAAAATTCAACCTATACCATCTCTCTCCATAAACTCATTTTAATTGAAATCCAACCTTTTAGTCATGATCTACAATTTAATTTCAAAAGTATTAGTTATTAGGGAGTAAAGCAAAATGAGCTTTCTCAAATAAAATAAAATAACCTACCCAATTAATGCTAATATTTGTATATATCCCACTAATTTTTTGCACATACATTTTAAGTCCAAGTTTTATTTTAAAACACAACTTTTGCAAATTGAAAATGGAAACAAGCAAAATGAAAAAGAGTCAAGCTATCAAGATCAAAGAAAGAGGAAAATGAAATAAACCATGAATAAAACAGAGATCAATATATATTACTGAGAGGAATTTTTAAAAAAAAAATATGAAAAAGAGGAAGCACAAACCGTCAACTAATCAACGACGGCAGTAGTACCGCTGACGGCAGCGATGGTGACGGTGGCCGCAGGCAGAAGGAGGGAAGAAAAGAGAGAGACGGTGAAAGAGGTGAGGAAATTAGCGAGAATATGGAAAATTATATATAGAGAAGAGGGAAAGGATTGAGAAAAATATTTTAAAGATTTATTATTTGCCAAAAATCATAAGTGGTTTTGAGAGAAAAGCTCGAGTGAATTAATACAAGAGCTAGAGATTAATAAAAGATAATGATTCAAAACAAAAATTTAGTGTATAATATTATAATTTTGAATATGAATATGATCTTTTTAAACAAACAGCAAAGTTCAATAAATAAATAAAACCATGCATTTTTTGACTCTAAGTTTTCCTTTACCAACAATCTCAATATTTTTATTTTGCTTCACAATAAATAAATTCTAATTTTAATTATATGAATATTACATTTAAGAAAGAATCAAATTTAAAATTAAATTGATAATTTTAAGTGATTTAAATTAAAGCAAACACGTATTAAAATATTTATGTCAAAATTATAGTGCTTATAAATAATTTTGGTTAACCTTCAACATCACACTTAAAGAAAAATAATTATAAAAATAACGTTTGAATCTTTGATATATATAATACAGGGACAAAATACAAAAAGATTGAAAATGAAATATATTAGAAAATCATTCCAAACATAGAACAAAATCAATATATTATTAATATTTCACAAATAAGGAAGATATATAATTAATATATTACCATTTCTATCCAAATGCTTATAACCTATATAATTTCTATTTCCATAAAGTCTCAACCAACTCATAATTAAGACTTCATTTATTTGATATTCCAAAAAACCATGTTCTAATCAATAAATTTCACCCCAACATAAAATGGTGACACACACACAAAAAAAAAAAAAGAATTAGGGGTTTTTAATAAAATAATTTCTTTATTTTTACATAATATGGTCATTAGGACATTGGATTGGCTTCTCTAATATTTCAAAGAATAAGAAATGAAAAAGAAAAGAAAAGTAATGGTATGATTCTAATTGAAATTGAACACAATCCTTTTACGCATTATATATATGCACATATGAAAATGTTGGATCAGAAAAAAAGACTTCTAAAGACATATTTGAGTATTTAAAGAATGTCCTTAATTAATATTTATTGCTACTTGAAAAAAACCTAAAATATGAAAATTGTCCATCAAAATTTTGTGTTCCAAAAATGCTCCTAAACATTCAAAAATGTCAAAAATGACCCCAAACTTTTGAAAAATAGTTAAAAAAATATATTAGATTTGGATAAATACGGTTAAAATTTTGTTTAAAAAAATATCCCTCAACTATTGAATTTTTTTTTGGAGATACCCTTAAATTTATAAAAAAATAATTAAAAATATTTTTATTAATTCAATTTTTGCACTAAATTTCGTAGCACTCAAAATAGAAACCACAATTCTAAGTTAAAACTATAGTTTTAAATTTTCCATCCACATGTGAGTATTTTAATTTTATATTTTCATGGATTCGATATCGATGGAAGGGGTGAATCAATATTTACATTGCATCTTAGAAAAAATCAACAAATCACAAAAAAAAAACATGAAAATGAAACCAATATAAATAATAGACGTATTTATTTATTTAAATAATAACAAAATATTTATTTACTGATTTAAAATTATTTTTTTAATATGTTGTTTTTATAATTTTTCAAAAGATTCATTGAAATCAAAATTTCTGTAAAATTAAGACTTCGACGTATCAACCAACATTCATATTTTAAACTTTGTTTAAAACATAAAATTGCACAAAATCTTATGAAATTAAAAAATATATATATCTTAATTAAAACATATTAAAACAATAACTAATAAAATAAAATAAAATCTCAAATCTATTAGACTCTCACTCATTCAGTTTGTTGTGTTAATAATCAAAAACATTTTTTTATTTGACAATTAACTCAATGTTAATTACAACAATAACTAATAAAATTGGTTATATTTGTGATCTATCATCGTGTTAATAGTCAAATAAATTTATGACTATGATTTTAATTTAAAATTTTGATTTTGATTTTAGTTAGTAAGAAAATTAGTGTAGATTTTGCATCAAATGACAAAAACATTTAGAAGAAAAAAAAACAGCTCATAATACCTATTTTTTTGCATATTGTGAATATGACAAAATTAATGATATCAGCTATCAAATGATAATCATAGAATTATCGACTTTTAAATTTACTATTTCTACAATTTAGAAAATGTAGTAACTCTATTATCATAAATTTTTTTACTATTTTGCGAGCCATTTTTTAAAATTATTTTCTGAAAGTTTAAGAATATTTTTTAAATATTTAAAAGGTTAGGGTTAATTTTTTTTACACAAACATCAAATTGAGGGGCATTTTTTTTAATTTGAGCAAAAAAAGTTATTAATGGTTAGAATTTTCTTTTTCCTTTTTTGGAAAATTATGTATTTCAAAAAAGCAGTATATGTTGTTAAGAGTTGTGCACAAATTTATTTCATCAAACGTAGGTGAGAATAATTCATGCAAAAGAGACCTTTAAAAGATTAAAAATCTCGAAAAAGCTAGTGAGTAATCAAAAGTATAACTCAACTTCCGTATATTACATATCTAATTGTTAGCCACCATCAAATCTATAGTTTGAATTCCAAATATGAAAACTTTTGTAGTTTTGTTGAGTAATCTTCTTCTAAAACAACATAAATATCAATACCAATACATTTTGCAGTCTCAAAAATGTTAATATCGATCATTTTAATGGTTATCAATTTTAAGCTTAATAATCAAGTTTATATCAATATTTTAATAAAATTGTAGACATAACAAAATATATCAATCATAGACCATCAACAATATAGTCAAATCACTAATAGACCCTAGCAATAGAATAAAGTTTCTCATAGATAGATTTTATCATATTTACACATTTTTTTAAATGTTGCTATATATGTTAATATTTTAATTATGATTGTTATATTTGTAATTGTTCTTAGTATACATACTCGAAAAACTTTGAGATGATTATTACTTCAATTACATATTCAAATTGAAATGAAGGGAAAAAAACAATAAAAGGAAACATCAACCTTTTTTTAGGGATGGATGGAGAATTACAAATTTAACCAGTAAAAAATACCATCAAATCAAGCTCGCTTTCAAAATTTTACCGATTTTTTAATCAACCCTAGCACACACAAAATTATTAATAGGCAATCACCTCCCTTATGTTTTGTATCTAATTGAACTTTAAATTTTCAATTATTTTGTAGCAAATGGATACATAACTTTTTAAAACGATCCAATAGTACATTAAATACAAAGGACAGTTCAGCTTAGCTTAGCATTAGTAGACACACGAAACTTTAATTTCTATACTTCCTCTCTAAGGTAAACACTACAACAAAAATAGTCTACGATGACAGTTATTTTCTATCGCGAACAAAATTCATAACAGTTATTTACAGTCATAGTATCGTCTGTTGTGGAAAGTCCTTCCATGACAGTTTTCAAAAAGTGTCACAATAAATTTTTTCATGATAGAAAATGTCATTAATTACTAATTTATGACAACAAATAACTGTCATATTTTATTTTATGAAAATAAATAACTTCCATCATTAGCATATTAACAACAGTAACAAAAATGTCGCGAATTCGTTTATTATGACATTTTTCATCCGTCAAAGATATGCAAATCATGGAAGTTTTTATAAAAATAAATTTTCTTTTCGATATTGATGACAGATACAAAAATGTAACTAATTCGTATATTATGACAATTTTTCTCTGTCAAGGATATGTCAGTCGTGAAATTTTTTTTATAAAAGCAAATGTTATTGTTTTGCTATTGACGACAGTTACAAAATATCACAAATTCGTATATTATAACATTTTTCTCTGTCGTATATTCCTCAATCACTATAATTTTCTTGTTCTTCTTGCTACTTTGCTATTACACTAACCATTTCAATGACAATAATGTTCTAATACATCACACCCATATGGAAAGAAAGAGCCGACACTTTAATATATATACGTTATAATACACTTTGTAATATTCATGTACCCATTGACTAATAATCATTTTGTGTTAAAAGGTAGTTTACATACAAAAAGAATAAACATTGACATCTTTAGTTACCAACAAGCCTAAAATCAGTACATTTGAATCAAGATTTTGCTATCAATCATACAAAAATTCTTATATCAATCAATTGCTCCAAGTTGGCTTCACTACTCCAATAGATTCTTTCAAACCTAGTAAGAAAACAAAATCTTATTTTAGAGTATGACTAAAGAACAGTTTCAAAGAAAATCAATTCACAAGTAAACAAAAACAGTAAGTTTGTACACCTAAATCAATAACCTAGTCATTCCACAAAACTTCTTACCAAACAATCCATAAATGAGTGATACTAATCTTTCACACGGCATAATGTTTTAAAACATAATGACATTACGCAATATGATTCAACTCAAACATTCTAACCATGACGAGAGGGCATTTCAAATCATAGAGGACTTTTTATAAAGGTAAGAAACAAAGTTTCTAAAAGTGAAACGTTACATATGAAGCTATTTACTTATCACTTATCACAACTTACTTGTCACAATGCAGAGGTTTGGAGGTTTAGTACAAGCACCAATGAATTGAACAAAAAATTTGTGTCGAACTTTCCTGCAAAAATAGGTACCAGACTTTAGAATAGTAGTAACAAACTTCATCCTGCATTACTTATCCCAAGTAGTTGTATCTTGCATAAAAAAGGAACACTTGGAATCTTGCATAAGGAGTTTAAATATCTAAGCCCAACCTATTCTGATTGCTACATTTTTAGCCTAAAATCCACATTCTAGAATAGTGTTAATAACAATATAAACAAACCTCATTATATAAACTTCTTGAGAGAAGGAAGGGAAGATTAGAATGTGGATATGTTAACAAGTTTTTTTTATTAGTTAACAATCATACGTCATAATTAGATAAAACTTACATGTCCCCAAATATGAAGAAGAACAATATACCATATATGAATGAAACAAAATAGTAAAACATGTTAGAATGAATTGCTCTTGTGAAATTCCAAACATTGATCAGAAAGTAATTATGCTTATAGTTCTCCTTTTGAAAGTTTTCCTTTATCTAAAAGAATCAGAACAAGAACATGCATCGAAAAATAAATCTTTCCATAAACATCCACAAACAAGTTAAATTACAAAATCTGAAAACCACAAAGTAATCATGATTTCACCAATTGGCTACAAAAAAAGAAAAGAAAAGAAACAATGAAATTGTTATGAAACCTAAACCCGCAAGCAACAGAACATAGAAACATATATTACATACTCTCAGTGTCCAATTCAATAGCCTTCAAACTGACTCCTAGTTTACTCAACAATCTCTTCACCTGGACGGTAGAATAGACAGTAACCCTTGTTGTAGAGAACACAAAAAAACCAACCACTTTTGCAATCAGGAAAAATCCTTTGGAAAAAAAAATACTCACAAGAGAAAGAACAAAAGAGAAACCTGAAGACAGTGACGAGATTAGAAGCCATAATCTCTTTAGCCTTCTCCAACGCCATGATCGAATTAATTATGTCGAACCCTTTACCAATTTTTTGTTTATAATCAAATATAGATAAAATTAAATGACGTATCCCAATATTTGAACAATTTTACTTTTCCTTCATCATCTTGTCCAATTGGGGCTCTGTGGTTACAACAACACAGCGGAATGAATAACCAGGAAGCACATTCCTTTTAACTTAGCAATCAATTAAAGAAAAATATATCTCAAATGGTATAATTGAAAAAGAAGTGTGGAGGACACAAGGAAAGAGAAAAGCATACCCTTGTATAGATGCACGACGCAACATTTAACCCCAATGTTTCAGTAGGATCGACTGAAAATCTGCCCAATTTGTATTGTTAGAAAATATTGCATATGTAAAAAGATTGCAAGACAAGCACCTAATTTTAATTAGTTGCATTCACTGCACACAGGACTTGAGTGAGGTTATGTTATAGAGCTGGGAAAAAACAAAAAAAACAAAAATAGTACTGGTATGAAATGTAATTAGAATAGTGGCCTCCGTTCATTATTTCAAGAACAATTATAATACAAACTATATATCATACAAGATAGTCCTGCCAAATCTCAATAGCCAAAAGCTTTTTCAAGGAACAAGCCAGATCTAATGGTTTCTTATAAACAATAACTACGAGTTCTGATATAAACACTTGAATTTGAAAGAACCTCCCTCCCCACAATTTCAATAACCATAAAAATGATTTGAAAGACATCTCTATAGAAATATTTAGTACCCATTGAGTAAGAAGTTCTCAATCATTTAAAAGCTAAGACAGTTCTATATAAAGAAACTATAGGCTTGATTAATCAAAATCTATACTAGAAAGGACGTAGGAATTTTAGAAACTTCTCTCTAACAGTAACACCTTTCTAGATGGAAGTAGAAACTTGCATTCTGAAAAGAAGACTAGATTTGTCTAATTGTTCAAGACCGCAAGTTTTCATTCCTCTACCCATGAAAGTCAAAACAATTCTCTACCATGAAGAACAGGAGCAGTGAAAAAAAGAGAAACATCTTATAAATAGGAAGCAGTCTTTTTTGTAGGTTAATAAAATGTCCAGACTCGAGAAACAACTTACAATTATAATTGTGTGGAATAATGCCACACACACAATAACTTACAGTCCCAGCAACTAATCATAAACAATCAGGATTCTGTTTTAACTAATAAAATTTTTATTCAAAGGGTCTTATCCCCTACCTCAAAAGAGAGTTAACTAATAAAATTAGAACCATTAAAATAAAATCTACTTCACAAGAATTCTGCTATAATAACATTCTAAAATGATTTCCTCCCATGTACATTCAATAATCTAAGTTTTACTCAACAGTGCAATGAATCAAACAAATTCATATGACACCATTTAATTAAAACTTCGATCATTTAACAGCATGTGAAATTAAAGTATGTTTGCATGGTTGACAATAAAGCAATGCCGCAACGCATATGCATTGAAAAAAAAGCAATACCTAAAAGAATAGCAAACATAGATCAATTCAATGCATTAACTTTCATAATTTAATTTGATGAAATATTATATATTGTTCAAAGAGTCCATACCCTTAAATATGAAGAGCTTGAACGATTAACAGCTAATGTCATGAGAATAAAGAAGATATATATAAAGAGCAAGTTTATTTTGAACATAAAGAAAGAATCCATACCTTTCTGGAAGCAAACGTTTTACTCAACCAAAAAAATGATGAGAATGACATATTTTGAATCTGAAAACCTCATCAGCCAAATTATGGGCATTTCATCAAACAATTGGTGGACAACACAAAAGAATATTCATTTACTTAGTGGCAGCCAGAAAACTAGAAAAATTAAGGAATAAATACAAAAAAATTTGAAGAACATATCTTAGATGCAATGTTGAGAATTGAGTTTCAAGTTTAATTGAAAAAATTGACAGGAGCAAGAACTCAATTCTTCTTAAATTTCGACCATGAGATTTTGTGTCCAGAAACTACTTTTCAATTTTAGCAAATAGCCTAAAGCTTTACTCCAAAGATTTCTAGAGTTTTACTCAAATATCATAAAACTATCTTTTCTAGGATGACTTATTCAAAGAAAAGTACAGAGAGTAAAGATTAGATCCATAACTACCTGAGAGACCGCCACCAACGACGAAGGTAGGAGATGGTCAACGGTCTGGAGAGTGAGAGGGCAGTGACTGAGAGAGGGCATGACGATGGCAGATGAAGGAGGGTTTTGATATGAGTGAGATGGTTGTGAAGAAAAGAACGTTGCAAAGAAGTATTAGACGGAGAAGCCTTCACTGTAGGTAGAACTGCATGGAGGAGCCTTCACCACAATAACCACCTTGAGCTATCACCGAGCGGAGGAGCCTAGTGGAGGAGGGGAATCTCGACGACCTGTGTGATACCACTGTGGGAAATTGTCCCCTCTTTTCTTTCGTTGTTTTCTTTTAATTTAAAATAAATATTTATTTTTTTATTATTTATATTTCACGACAGTTAAAAGTTGTCAAAGATTTATGATACAAAAAAACTGTCATAAATTCTTAAAATCCAAAAATGTTTCGTCTTTTTCTGTCAAAAACGCAGATTTTGGCATTTATGACAGTTTTTTCTTCCCTCATTTCAATTTGAGATGTATACAACTCTCATAATAGTCCACTTTTGTTGTAGTGAAAAGTTTGATCCCATCCATTGTTGTACTAATAACACGCAATTTTAAATTTTATGTCTAACATAACATTCAATATTATTTCACGTTTTTTATCTACCACACATCTACTAGATACAAAATTAATCTTTCACATATTCCACTTCTATCTATTTAAAAAATTTATATATTAAATTTTTAATTGTGAGGAAGTTCTTGTGATTAACAATTTAATCACAATTCCTACACCAAAAAGCAAGAAACAAAAATTGTTGAGAGAATACATTTAATTAAAAAGGTGACAACTATATAATTTTTTATTCACTTTTGGAATGAAATTAAATTCATAGGAGATTTTAGACTTTATCCTAAAAAAATCATAGCAATA
>JBBPDI010065733.1:0-19158 GCA_037974545.1 Cucumis variabilis
AATTAAACATAAAATATATTTTTAACTCACTGCTCAACCCCAAGAAAATCTATGAACTTGGCATCCTTCCTCTCAACATATTCATTCAAAATCTCAAATTTTATTGTCGATTTTGATCGAATATTGGGTCTAAAATTCTCTGAACGGAATGAATTTTGATAGCATGTTCTGAGGAACAAATTTAAGTTATAATCCCACCGGTTGTTAGGGTTTCGAAGTTTCGGCTGCCAGAATCTGCCGAACAATCCTCCGCCGCCGTGACTGTCACCGTGTGGGCGAGAGATCAATTTGGAATGGAGGAGAAATTGTTGATAACTGTTTGTAATTTTCTTCCTTGTAGAGAGATTATTATTATTGGATTGTTGTCTTTGTTTTCTTGCCATAATTACATGCCAATGGTTCTTGACAGTATTATCAGTTCTTCCAGGAAATAGCCTTGCTATTAATGCCCATTTGTTGCCATGAACTCCATGAGCTTCTAAAAGCCTTTCTTCTTCTTCTTCTGTAAATGGTCTTCTGTTTATTCTTGGATCTAGTTGATTGAACCATCTTAATCTGCAACTCTTCCCTACATCATCAAAATTATTAATAAAGCTTCATCAAATTCAGAAAAAAAAAACAAATATTTGATCATATCTTCGTGTTTTAGTGATGTTTCTACTCCTTGTGTTGTTACCTTTAGCTGGAGTGTCTTAAATCTACTACCTGTAAGTTGACTTTAGGGTTTAGAGAAATGATTTAGAGAAATGCACTACACAAACTCTATAATGATTGAGACATGTTTTAATATGAGTACACAAACTCTATAATGATTGAGACATGTTTTAATATGAGTTTTTTTGAATTATTCTCTCTAATAAAAAACAACTCTCTCCCTCTATCCATAAATGTAGCTAGTATAGAGCTCGCATAAAAGTGTCAGTAAATCATGTAAACTCTTTGTATTTACTATTCTTTCCTCTTCACGTTTTTCCTTTCTTATCTTCATTAGTCGATTTTATAACATTTATTGATTCATTTATAGTGTGCATTTCTTGAGTTTTTCTGATTATGTGCTAAGTTTAGAAATGATAATTAACAAAAGTTCTCAGTTTCCAGAGACGACAAAGAATACTTTATTGATGACTTATATGACAAACATATGTAAGAAGGAAATTCAAAGCTATAGAAACAAGCATTATAGTAAATGAAAAACTTTAATTAACAACACCCAAGAAGTGATTGAAAAGTTGGGTGTCTTTCTCCCATTAAAGAGGATTCTTCCACGATTTCGTTTGGTAATTACTGTTCAATGTTTATTTGTTTTTTTAATTTTATTAAAAATTACGTTTAATTTATTTTCCTGGGATATCTTACCACGATTTTAATCTATTTTAAGTAAATTAAAGAGTTGGGACTAAGTGGAAAAAAACTGAAAACAATCACAAAACCAAATGGAGATTAAAATTCTAATTTCTTACTTTATGCTTTACATGTCAGGAGTTAATAAAATCAATATATATTCCATTCCTAATATATAAACTGCGCACGATCAGTTGGACTCTTTTAACTTTTTGAAGATGTATGGATTTAAAAACTACTCAATATATCATATAATAATTTTAAAGATTTTAGGTCCATCAGGCAATTATTTCTCATGAAAAACTACTTTAATTTTAAGTCACGTACTTCTTCATTTAAGATAAGAGATTCAAATTCTCCCATACTTAACAAAAACTACTTTTAAGAAAAGGAAGATCTTTAAAAACACTAAATAAATAAGCAAGAGTTATTAAAAAGACTTTTCTTTTTTCTTTTCAATAGGAAAGAAGGAAGAAAAACCACAAAAACTTGTCAAATGATATTACAAAAAGAGACATGCCTGATCTTCCTTGTAGTTTTTCTGCAATAAAATTCCAGTTTTGCGGGCCATGCTGCTGAACTAATTGTCGGAGCTTCTTGTCCTCGGCTGGACGCCAATGTCCCCGAGGACACGACTTCGCATCTTCCACTCCAACCCCAGCCATAACCCCGAGCTTCGGTGTGGAGAGTAATTTACACAAAGGAAAAAGAAAAGTAGAGAAAGATTATTAACTGAATAAGAAAAACGGATAGAGGTTGGTTTGAAGTTATGGATGGTAAGTCACTTTTATTGGTTAAACAATAATTTTATTTTGGATGTCAAAATCTCTAATTAAATTTCCATTTATATTTTAATATTTGTGATTAAAATTAAAGGTATTAAGAGGGGCCATGGTGATACGTTCAAATCAAACCTAAGGCGTATGGTTCGACTTGTAGTTTTAATTAAAAACGACATTTCTCCTAGTAAACCCTTTTTTTTTTTTCCAATTTACTTTTACACACTTTTTTTTCTTTTGACACAAGAAAAGTCTCAATTGTGATATTTTTTGTTAGATATAAATATCATTTTGGTTCTATATTCAATTTTGTTTTAGTCCTTCAACTTTTAATTATCCGATTTTTAGTGTCTATGTTTGTTCAATTATAACTTCTAGCCCTCCTAGTTTGACCTAGATGTAAATATGAACATATGTTATCAGTTAAGAAATTATCATAACAAAATATTGAAACTATTTATAAAATATAGGAAAAAAAGCTTAAATAAGTTATAGAGAATTTGTTTGACTTTGTTATATTTTGTAAATAGTTTAATATCTAAACTAAAAAATTCTTGCGAAAACATTTGTAAAATTTATAAAAAGAGTCCTTCAAATAAATTGTTTTGAAACTAATTAAATTATTGGTATATAATTATTTCAGATTTATTATAAGTAGAGGACTAAGAATAAACAAGGACATCGTAATGTATAAAATTTAAAGTGTTTTTAACTTGTTACTTTTATTAATGTTGATATTTGTTATGATTTTTTTTAATACTAATTCACCAATTGGCATATCTTTATCACTTTTCTTAGACAATCTAGGACATGGGGTTTGTTTTTTCATTTTAACTTTCACAATCATAGAAGGTTTGAGAATTAATTATTATTGTTACTTTTTTTTTATGGACTTGGCAAAGTTAGAAAAAATAAATCATATGTAAATATTTTTAATAATTTTATTATTTACAATAATTTTTCTTTAAATTTTATTTAGTTTTTTCACACTTATCTTCTAATAGTGCACTTTCTAGTCCATCAAAATGTTAGAAAAGATTTGTTTTTACTGTATTAACTTTGCTCACGTAGAAGATATTTTAATTTTTCCATTGGTATTTCGTTCACTTAATTGTATATAAAAATTAGATAAACTTTTTTAAGTGAATATTGGATACAAATTGGTATTAGATGTTAGTACTTTAAATCTATATAATAAATTAACCGAAGATCATTCATGCTAAAGTGTCTAGAATAAATTACATACCAAATTCCATCCTCAAAAATTGATGATGGCTATAAAATGGCTATTGTCTTCCCCAACCAAAACTTCAAATGCCCTTAGTGGAATTTTTCTCTTGATATATTGGATAAAAGAAAGACCGAGTGCTTATTGTTTTGGTATATTGGGGACCACAACCCTAAGTCTTTTTATATATACTAATTCAACTAGGACTCCCATTAATCCTAATTCATCTAGGAATAGGCTTTTACCTATTTAGTTCATACTCAATTAGGAATCTTGGACCTTAATGAAATAGATCACATAATAGACCTAATTTAATAAAATAACCCAATATCGTAAATTATTAATTCACATACATAGCCTATACTTTAATTATACATATTATTTAAATACGTCTAACAATCTCCCACTTGGGCTATGTTTGTATTCCTCATATAATTAAATCATATAACCTTAAGCCTGCATAAACATGTTATTTCAATAATTGAATTCTGCTTTAGTTCAATCTGATCCATCTCCTACATCAACATGGAATCAAGGTGTTTCCTTGTAACTAAACCTTCCTTGATCACCAATTCCAATACATTCAATGATATAGATCAAGTATGAATGGATAGCATGGAAACTATACCTAAAGTGATCTAAATCATCATGCCTATTTTCAACTCATCAAAATTTTATAATTAGATCATTTTTTTTGAAAAGGTAATATAATTATACAACAACAAGGAGAACCTCACAGCCTGAGGTCAAGGCACAAGAACAGATAACGCTTACACAGACATGAAGAAAAAAAAACCAAAAGAAATAACACCAATCAAAGCAACCGAATTAAGAACAATAATAACAGAAAAAGGCAAAACAACACCACAAAACAAAAAAAGTAACCAAACAGAAGGAATAATAACCCCATAGCCCGGGGACAAGCAAAGGAAGGAAAGAAAAAAAACCCAACTAAATAAGATCATGAGATATTCTTAAAAACTTTATGCTAAACTGCATGCATGACAAACAAGTTCAGATAATAAAACATAAATCATCAACTTTATTTTATATAGAAAATAAACAAATCAAGGTCAAAGAACAATCTTAATCATAAACTCCCACTAAACCATGGAAACAATAAATTGACTAACACCAATATAAGCAACATGCTTATGGAAAACTTTAGTGTTGAACCTTTAGTCAATGAATCTGTCACCATCAAGTTTGTTCTTTATGTGTTCTATTAAAATTTGACCACTTTGTAATCTTTCTTTCACAACTAGAAGTTTTACGTCTACATGCTTTGACTTTGTATTGCTTCTGTTGTTATTGGAATACATCACTGCTAACTTATTGTCATAAAATAATGTTAGTGGTCTTTGCCAACCACTATTTGCAGCCTAGTGATAAAATTTCACAACTATATTCCATGGCTAGATGTCTTAAAACATGCTATAAACTTCACCAACATGAAGTTATAGCCTGAAGTGGACCACAAAATGTACTGGAATCCAATATAGCTGGAATCAAAATACCAAATGATCTCTAAAATTTTTTATCTTCGATAAGTGAGCATATGATCTTTTGTTCTTTGTCAATACCTTACAATTCGTTTGACTGCTTTCCAATTATCCATTCCTGGGTTGCTCCAAATATCTGCCTAATACTCCAAGTATGAATGAAGTATTTGGATGTGTGTAAATTTGAGCATGCAATGGCTTCCAACACCCGATAGATAGGGAATCTTCTACATCTCCTTAATCTCAAGTGTGGTCTTGGGACATTGACCTAAATGAAATACTTTATCACTTTTAGCAAAAGGGTATCTCCTAATGCATAATCTTTTATGCAAAATCTACTCAATTATTTTTTAATGTAGTTCTTTTGTAACAATCTTAAAATACCTTGGGAGCGATTTCACAATATTTCAATTTCTAATACAACAGAAGCATCACTAAGATCTTTTATCTCAAAATTCTTTTTGAGAGGCCTCTTAGTGTCATGCAATAAACCTACATCATTACTTTCTATGAGTATGTCATCAACATATATAACACCAGGAAGATAGATTTACTCTCACTCAACTTATGATATACATAATCTTCCACTATATTCACCTTAAAACCAAAAGAGGTAATTATTTCATGAAGTTTGTGATACCATTGATGAGAGGCTTGTTTAAGACCATAGATCTTCAATTTGACACCATAGACTTTGAATTATTAGATACAAAGTTTTCTGGTTGTACTATATAAATCATCACATCAATATTTCCATTGAGAAACACAGTTTAAACATCCATTTGGTATAGCACTAAATCAAAGTGAGCTACCATGACATGATTATCCTGAAAGAGTCTTTTAATGAAACCGAAGAGAAAGTCTCTTTGTGCAATCAATGTATTTCTTTTGACTAAAACACTTTGCGCAAGTCAAGCTTTATACCTTTTGATTTGCCTTGTGTATCCTTTTTGGTTTTTAATACCTATTTGCAACCTATGAGGTTCACTCTTAATGGAAATTTATCAAATTTCCAAACGTCATTGTCTTTCATGTATTTTATTTCCTTGCATTTATCAACTTTTGATAGTTAGAACTTTGTAGGCTTGTTGGAAGTTGATTGGATCATCTTCCATTATGCTCATATCATCTTGATGTTCTTGAAGAAACACAATATAATCATCTGAAATTGCACTTCTTTTTTCTCTAGTGGACCTCCTTAGTGGCACTTTCAGAGATTGTTGAATTTGAACTTCAGGATCAAGAGAGACTTCATTGTTGTCTTGTTCTATGATTGGTTCCATAGTGAAGTCAGAAATTGGATCTTGAACATCATTTATGCCCACATTAGAAAGAAACTAATTCCTCTTCGATGACAACTTTGTTCATGTAATCTTTTCTCTCAAACTCTACATCCTCAAAAGGAATCTAACATTTTCAGTCTAAAAAAATGATCTTGAGGTGGAATCATAAAACTTGAAACTCCGAGAATGTTTAAAATACCCAACAAAATAGCAGATAATAGTTCTTGGGTCCATTTTCTTTTGTTAGGTCTACAAGGCCCCACCTCAGTTAAATAACCCTAGACGTGAAGATGCCTATTACAGGTTTCTTTTCTGTCTATAACTCATAAAGGGGTTTTAGCTAATGCTTTTAGGCATTCTATTAAGGATATATGCTACAGTCTTTAATACCTCACCTTAGAGGGATTTAGGCAAAGAAGAATGACTAATCATATTTCTTACCATATCTTTAAGTGTTTTATTTCACCTTTTCGCCACACCGTATGTTCATTCTAGGTTTCTTGAGCATAGTGTATTGCAAAATGACTCCACATTCCTCTAGTATTTAGCAAAGGGTCATGAATGTTGTTCAACTGATCCATCATATCTATCGTAGTATTTACCACTACGATCAGACTTGGTAGCTGATAAGGCAATCCTAATCCTCAATCCAAAGATCCAAGCTATTAAAGTAGCAGGAACCTTTGAAGTAAGAAACTAACACCTCCTTATACTAATTTAGATCAACCAAGAGAAAGTTATGATTAGATTACCTCTTAGATCGAAGATATAGAAGCAAGATTTGGGAAATCTTGTCCTAAATTGAGTCCCTCCACAATCAAACTTGATCAAGGTTAAATTGAATCACTCACATGCATTCTAGCACAAGAATTGCAAATTAAGGGAAAACTCTCAAAATGAGACTCAAATTGCATTCATCAAAAGTTTTGGGCTTACAAATGAAAGGATAAAGGCATTATATAGCCTTGTAGAGGTTCTATCCTAATTAATGAAAATACCAAAAGTCTTTAAAATATTAACTAATCTTTTTATCTTCCAACAACTAATTTCCAACCACCATCTTTAATACTAAGCTATTAATGGTAGTTACCCTAACTTGTTAAGTTAAAATAAATGAAATGCAATAAAAAATGGTCTTCAAATTGTTGGCTTCAAGAAAGCTTAATGTCGACCCCATAGTCCACTTCAATCAAGAAAACATTAACCTTTAAATCTCCAAATGGTCGTTCGTCTCTTGTATTAGTATGTGGCACATGAAATTCATGGTGAACCGATCCTATCCATTCTTGTACATGAAGAATGAATGATTGTTGAATCTTTGATGCTTTAGATCTTGTAATTGGTCCTTTCGGAACAAGTGGAACACCATGATTCACATCATTTTTTTCCTTTTCAAAAGGATTCGTCCTCGAATCAAGAAATTCACCACTTACATCAAAAGGACTTAAGTCAGCAATATTGATAGTAGAACTTACCGAATATTCTCCTGGAAGGTCAATTTGTATGCATTGTTATTAACTTTTTCAAGAACTTGGAAAGGTCCATCTCCTCTTGGATGCAACTTTGTTTTCCTTTGAGACAGAAATTGCTCCTTGCGAAAATGCAACCAAACCCAATCTCCCGGTTTAAAAATCAGTTCTCTTCTTCCTTTATTGACTCTTGAAGCTACTTTAGAGTTATTTTTTTCAATCCTCTCTTTCACTTCCTTGTGTAATGTCTTGATCAACTCTACCTTGTTTGTTGCCGCATCACTTACAAACACATTAGAAGGAATAGACAACAAATCAAGAGGTGTAATTGGGTTAAACCCATAAACAACTTCAAAAGGGAAACAATGAGTTGTACTATGAATCACTCTATTATATGCAAATTCAACAAATGGTAAAGAATCCTCCCAAAACTTAACGTTCATTGAAATAATTACCCGAAGTAAAGAACCCAAGGTTCTATTAACCGCTAGGGTTTGCCCATTAGTTTGAGGATGACATGTAGTTGAAAACAACAACTTCGTTCCCAACTTACCCCACAACACTTTCCAAAAATGGCTTAAAAACTTTACATCCCCCTTATCACTAACAATAGTTTTAGGAATTCCATGCAACCTTACAACCTCTCTAAAGAACAAGTCAGCCACATGCTTAGCATCATCAGTTTTGTTACATGGTATAAAATGTGCCATTTTACTAAATCTGTCGACAACAACAAAAATACTATCCTTGTCCTTTTTAGTCCGTGGCAAACCAAGAACAAAATCCATAGATATGTCAATCCAAGGTTCATTAGGCATATCCAAGGGAGTATACAATCCATTAGGATGTGATCTAGATTTAGCCTCTTTGCATTTAAAACATTGACTATAAACCTTATGAAAATCATGTTTCATTTTAGGCCAAAAGAAATAATCATGTAACATTTCATAGGTTTTATGAATTCCACAATCCCTATTAATCCATCCCCATAAGCTTCTTTAACAAGTAATTGTCTTACAGAACACTTAGGAACACAAAACTTACTTCTCTTGAACAAAAAATCAAGAAACACATAATAATCATCAATAACTTTTTCATCAAGACAAGATGAATAAATCATTCCAAAATTAGTGTCCTCTATATAACTCCTAACATGTTCAAATCCAATAATTTTTGCACTAAGAGAAGTAAAGAGATTGTACCTTCTTGACAAAGCATCTGCTACTACATTGTCTTTACCTTGCTTATATTTGATTACATAAGAAAATGTTTCAATGAACTCAATCCACTTTGCGTCCCTACGATTCAGTTTGCTTTGTCCCTTAAGGTGCTTCAAGCTTTCATGATCAGTGTGAATTACAAATTCTCTTGGCCACAGGTAATGTTACCATACCTATAAGGCACGAACTAGAGCAAACAATTCTTTATTATAAGTAGGGTAATTCAAACTTGCCCCACTCAGTTTTTCACTAAAATAAATTAAAGGCTTCCCATCTTACATCAAAATAGCACCTATGCCCAATCCACTTGCATCACACGTAATTTCAAATGTTCTATCAAAATTAGGCAAAACAAGTAATGGTGCATTCGTCAATTTTTCTTTGAGTTCTCTGAAGGCTTTCTCTTGCTTTTCTCCCCATTCAAAGGCAACATGCTTTTTCACAAAATCATTCAATGGTGCAGCTATAGTACTAAAGTCCTTTATGAATCTTCTATAGAAACTAAATCGTCTTTCATGTGTTAAGCAATTAATGAAACGTAGGCCTAGTTTGAATTGAGATTTTTCGTTATTTATTTATGGATGTCATTGATTTTAATGGAAGGTAATCGCATATTTCATTGGGCCTTCGATCTCGTTGATAAGGACATCTTTGCAACCTTTAGGAGTCCCCACATATTTCATTGCATCTTCGGACTTGTCCTTCAGACTATCCATATTAACCTAGTCTTTCATTTGAACTTTGATTTTTTGGGCTTTGAAACCTATTACTTTACCTTGCCAAAGGTGAATGAATGAAATTCAAAAATAGCAAGACCATGAAAACTCCTAACCTCACTTGCATTTTTGGATGTTGGTCATTCTCTAACTGCCTTAACTTTGTCTTCATCTACTTTGACTCCATTTTTACCTACTATGAAGCCAAGAAAGTTAACCTTCTCCATGCAAAAATTACAGTTGCTTAAGTTAGCGTAATGCCTCTCCTGTCTAATTGTAATTAAAGTTGCCCTAACATGCTTCTCATTATCAATCAAAGTCTTCGAATAAATCAAAATGTCATCAAAGTAAACAACAACAAATTTTCCCGAAAATTCTTTTAAAACATGATTCATCAAACACATAAATTTACTAGGAGCATTAGTTAAAGCAAAAGGCATAACAAGCCATTCATACAAACCAAATAGAGTTTTGAATGCAATTTTCCATTCATCCCCTTCATGCATTCTAATTTGATGATATCCAGACTTCAAATCAATCTTTGTAAAGAAACATGAACCATGTAATTCATCAAGCATATCTTCTAGCCTAGAAATAGGATGACGATACTTTACGATGATTTTGTTGATGACCCTATAGTCCATGATAAGAAACCCCTGAGCATTGAATCTAAGAACCATGTTAAACAAAAGACTCAAAGAACACAACCCCAACAGCACCAAATCGATTTGATTTCAACCCCTAAAAAAGGCTAAATTTAAGTTACTTAGATGATCTAAAAAAAACAAGAATCGGACAAAGTTTTGAAACTTCCATCAACCCTTGATCTTTGAAGCACCCCACAAATAAGATAGATCAATTCTTGCTTGAATGCTCCAAATATTCGTGCATTCTATCACAAGAACACACAAGCCAAAATTGTACATTCTAGAATTTTCAGATTTCATTCATCCAAATTCCTCTTTTTTTTAAAATATGGAAATTACAACCCTATTTATACTAATTAAAATACGAAATGAAAAGTCACGACATTTAATTCTATGCCTTTTCAAATACCATAATACATAATTCCATAAATGTTATATTATGACTTTTGGGTTGTCAAAATAAGTCTTCAACTTCCAAGCATTGCATCTTTTCAACTTCATTTGATTCAATTATGATTTCTTGATACATATTAGTCCACACGCATGCGCCAAGTTCCATCCTTCTTTGGCACTAATAAAACCGGTATGGAACATGGGCTCAAGCTTTCGTGTACATATCCCTTCTCCATGAGCTCCTTCACTTGCCTTTGAATTTCTTTTGTCTCAGCTGGATACTCTATAGGTTGGTCTATTTGGAATGGTAGCCTCGGGAATGAACTCTATCTTGTGCTCAATACTTCTAATAGGTGGTAATCCTTTAGGAGCTTGATCTTGAAATACATCTTCAAATTCCTGAAAAAGAGATTGAAACACATTAGGCAAAGACAAGTTGTTAACATTAGAGGCCAAATACTCTTCTTTATATATAAGTACAAAGATTGATATTTGGGAAAACATTGCCCTCCTCACTTTTTTCACTTTTGCCAAATAACTCAACTTACCTCCCTTCTTTTCATTTTGCTTTTCACTTTTCACTCCACTCTTTTTTTCTTGTAGATTTTTATCTAACTTTTTACTCACCTCTTTTTTTTTCTCTCTCAATTCTTTTTCTTCAAATTCTTTCCTTTTTCTCCCTAACTTTAATTGATCAGAAAATACAACCTTCGAACATTAAGGAACAAAAGTTGTTTTTTTTCCATCTTTAGTAAAAGAATACCTATTTAAGTACCCATCATACAAAACCTTTCGATTAAATTGCCATGATCGCCCAAGCAAAATATATCCAGCATGCATAGGTAACACATCACATAGGACCTCATCTTTATACTTTCCCAAGGTGAAAGAAATCAAAGCATGAGAAACTACCTTCATTGTTTCACTATCATTGAGCCATTGAAGCCTGTAAGACTTAGAATGATGTTGAGTTGGAATTTGCAATTGTTTGATAAGAAACGTACTGACAACATTTGTGCAACTTCCATTGTTAATTACAAGACTACAAGGAATCCCATTAACTAAACACCTTTAGTGAAAAAGATTATCTCTTTGGTCTTCAATATCATTTTTCTTAACTTGAGCACTAAGAAGTCTTCTTGTCAAAAGTTTCAATTTACTCCCATCTTCTAGTTCTTCATTTTCTTCAATTGCTTCTTCAATTAGCTCATCTTCCTCACTTTCTTCTTCATTGGCGACAAGTTCACCATTTTTAATGATCATGGTTCTTTTGTTTAGACAACCACAAGTAATATGTCCAATCTCTTGGCATTTCCAACATTTTATGTCTCCACTCTTTTCTCGAACCTCCTTTGATCCATCCAATTTTCCTTTACCCTTAGAGCTCTTAACCTTATCTTTCTTTTCAAACTCAATCTTTCCTTTAGGTTTAAAATCCACCTTTCCACTATTTGAATTCTTTTGCCAAGTAGTAGTAGAAAAAGAAGTAGATTTAGAAGAAACATACCTCTTGAAGTGCATATTCTCCCAAGCTAATTGCCCTTCAATTTTGACAGCAAGATGTAACAACTCTTGCATGTCAAAGTAAGTTTGTCTATACACTTGATTGGTCAATTCTCAGTTCATTCCTTCAAGGAATCTTGCCATTGTATCCTCTTCATCTTCATCAATATTGGTTCTATTCATAAGAGTTTACATTTCCTTATAATAGTCATACACACTTTTGGATCCTTTTTGTAAAGAGTCAAGCTTTTGCTTGAGTTCTCGAATGTAGTGCTTAGGAATGTACCTCCTACGCATTAAGGCTTTCAATTCCTCCCAAGTTTCAATTGGTTCTTCATAGTTCCTTCTCCAATCAAGTTCCAATGATGTCCACCAAACACTCACATAATCCACAAATTCAGCTACAGTAAGCTTCGTTTTCCTTTCTTCACTAAAATTATGACAATAAAAAACATGTTCAATTTTACTCTCATATTGCAAATATTCCTCTGGATCCATTGTCTCGTTAAATGTAGGAATTTTGAGTTTCACTCCTCCTATCCCTTTTTCTTCTCTTCTTTCATTTTGGTACTCCATTTCAACCCTTCTTTTTGGTAACATGTCCCTTCCCTCTCTTCTTTCTCTTCTTCTATCTTGGCCTAACACTCTCCTACCTCTTGGATTTTGTTCGGCTAAAAGGGTTTCATTATCCTCATCCTTTTCCTTTTCAACTCCTTCGTTCAAGACTTTCCCTTGGTGATGATTCCTTAATGCTACCTCCATCCAGATCTGTAAGGTCATTAATTACTTGAGTTAAACGAACAATTGCCCCTCCTTGTGCTTTTATCCTCCTAGCTTCACTAATCTCCCTATCATTTTCCACTTTTTGATTCATATCGAATAGATTAAAAGGGAGCTCACACACTCAACTCACTAATTATTCATTCTAAACACTCGTGTTTACACACAAAAGGTAGGCTATTTGGGAAAGTAGCTAAATTATGATATTGGGTAAGCCTATGCAATCCTTGAAATAGTGAGCTATTCAATATAAGCAAGACAAGATAATTATGATGCTAACCCCAAAAAGAACAAAAAAATATGTGAAAGGTTCAAACAAATAAGGAAGTTCACAATTTTCAGATGAAACTGAACATATAAATTAATTTGAGAATAAAAAGTTTTTAAGAAATGAATTTGACAAACTATCCTACTTGGAAGTTGAAGATAAAAGCCTGATCTAAACGTTTATTGAAGGGAATGAAGTGAAGTTTGGTAATTTACAAGCAGGAAGAAAATGAAAGATGAGAATGGAGTTTGAAAGTCACAGATTTGAAAGTCTTCAACAATTAATGATAAGAAGGTGGAAAGACATTCAAATGATCATGCAATTAACATAGGGAATGGAAGAAACATGCAAAGAGTTAATGTAATAACTCAATTATGCAAATTCTGATTACAAATAAAGATTAATAACAATTTTTTTTTTTACTCTTCTTCACAACCTTCTTCTTCTTCTTCTTCTTTTAATATGTATGACGTAATAAGATTGAGGTAATATAAAGATATGAAGAACAATTGATGAAAAGATAAGAATTGATAACATGAAACTAAAAGCAAGAATTAAAAGTTTGCAAGAAAGAAAGATAGAATCACTCCTCAAGTAGGCCACAAAGATGCAACCTATGGTTTGATACCAAATGAAAAGGAAATCCTAATCCTCAATCCAAAGATCCAAGCTATTAACATAGCAAGAACCTTTGAAGTAAGAAACTAACACCTCCTTATACTAATTTAGATCAACCAAAAAAAAGTTATGATTAGATTACTCTTAAATCGAATATCTAGAAGCATGATTTGGGAAATCTTGTTTTAAATTGAGTCACTCCTCAATCAAACTTGATCAAGGTTAGATTGAATTGCTTGCATGCATTTTATCACAAGAGTTGAAAATTAAGGGAAAACACTCAAAATGAGATTCAAATTGCATTCATCAAAAGTCTTGTGCTTACAAATGAAAGGATAAAGGTATTAATGGTAGTTACCGTAACTTGTGAAGTTAAAATAAATGAAAATACAATAAAAAATAGTCTTCAAATTGTTGGCTTCAAGAAAGCTTAATGTCGATCCCATAGTTCACTTCAATCAAGAAAACATTGACCTTCAAATCTCTAAATAGTCCTTCGTCTGTTGTATTAGTATGTGGGACATGAAATTCACGGTAAATCGATCCTATCCATTCTTGTACATGAAGAATGAATGATTGTTGAATCTTTGATGCTCTAGATCTTGTAATTGGTCCTTTCGAAACAAGTGGAACATTATGATTCACATCATTACCCTTCATTTTCTTTCCAAGTTGAAATTCAACTTCAATTTTAAAAGACTTGAAAATGTCCAAAGATTAAGACTTCTCATGAATTAAATATAGGTACCCATATCTTGAATAGTCGTCTATGAACGTAATAAAGTATTGTTGTCCATTCAGACAAGTCGTAGGAAATTAATAGACCACAAATGTCTTTATGTATTAGTTCTAAGATTTCTGAACATCTGTTGGCATTTAATATATGAGGCACTGATCTATGAGAAAGGATGCAAATGAAGAATAGGCAATGTGAAGAGAAAAGTGTAAGTCCAAGGTTCTGTCGTGTGAAGGTGAGTGACGTACTAAGAATAGCTGGTGAGAAGCAAGCATGCGTTGGGCACCAAGAGTGAGGCGTTTAACAGGACATTGTGAGAAGAAGACAACTCATCAAGGTGACATGACAACTCGTTGTAGGAAAGAATATGACAGTGACTTTCTCAGGAAGAGAAAAGGACAATTGGACAATTTAAGAGTTTGGTTTCCTAAGGAGATAAAGTGTTTGTCTGAAAAGAAAATCAAATGGTTGTTGACGGATAGGCTACGTGTCGAGTTTTGATTGGCATAATGGCGTGATGTGTTAATAAGGTAACACATGTAAAGCGTGGAAGTGACCCTTGGAGGTGAAAAGCCACTATAAATAGGGCCGAAAGCCAAAGAAAAAAGAGAAGTTTTGTCTGGAGGTGATAGTTTTTCTAATGAAAGTGAGGAAAGAAAGTTCTGAATGCTAAATGATTGGTTAAAGGAACTGTCAAACAAGAAGAGAAAGCTGAAAGCAGAGAAGGAAGAAGTTGAGGCGATGTACTTTCTGTGAGTGATAAGATCTATTTATAAATGTTTCTATGATTGATTATAAGTTATAAGTGGAACTTTGTGAGTGATAAAAAAGACAATGATTTATAAGTATTGTTTGTGAATGATAAATACGATTTCTACATATTGTTTTTGGTGAGTGGTTGATGTGATTTATAAACGTTTCCTATGTTTGATTATGAGTATTCTTTTGTGAATAATCCTTTTACTGGATAAATGTTTATGAATAACAAATCAGTTTTTAAACGTGATTTCTACACTGTTATATGGTAGAATGTTTTTCTATGCTTGCATATGATTATTAAATAATTGCTCAAGAAATGAAAACATTTTTATTCATGATCATCATATTGAAAAAGAATTGTTTTATAAACATGGTTTATACGTACCTGCTTGTTTGTGATTATGTTTGTGCGATGACTTTGTTATACTGTGATTATATATGCTAGGAGTAAGTGACGCATTATTACTCTCTAGTTGTATCCTTGTGGTTGTGCATTGCAGTGTGGTTGATCTATCATAGGACACTGGAGTGGATTCCAAGTAACTCGCCTAATGCTTGTTGAGTGCGAATCTCAGGTTTAGGCGAGGGGAGATGTGAAACCCAAAATTTCTTTAACTTTTGAAATTTGCTAAGTTTAGTCAAGGATAAAAGAAAATGAAACTTATGGCATAAAAAGGTAAAAATATTAAAAAATTAAGTTTAGGTTTGAGAATAAGGAAAAAGTTTAGAAATTTTGGCGAAGTGTTAAAAGCTTGATTTTTGGATGTTTAAAGGTTGTGTGGGCGACAAAGGAAGTCTAGAAAACCTCCAAAAAGGTGTCATTGGACGGAAAGAGGAGGCTTGAGAACCTTTAAGACTAGGTGTTTGGACATGGTATAGGTGGCCAATAAAGGAAACTATCCTCCAAAGGTGATGCTTAGGCGTTTAGACGACTGTGCAAGAAAGCAATAGAAGTTAGCTAGGCATTGAGGCTTGTCTTTGGGTGGCCTAGGACCACACGAGGAAGGCTTTAAGAGGTTAGTTGGGTGAGAGACATGGCCACGTGAGGAAGATTTAGAGGTTAGTTGGCCGAAGGATGTATGTCACCTAAGGAAGGCTTGCAGCCAAATGTTGGGAGGTTAGGTAGGCAAGGAAAGGCTATACCACCAAGGGCTATCCGAGATAACTTGGAGTTTAACAATATGAGTAGGTCATATATGTGGCATTATGGGAGCATTCGGTTAAAAGTAAGTTTAGGTGCCTAAACCATGTCATCATGCATTTTTGTGACCAATGAGGACATGGAGGAGTTGCTAAGGTGTTAACAAGAGCTTAAGAGGTAAGTCTAATCAAGGATTAAGTGTCATCTTAATCGCATGCAATGGACATTGAATACATGCTAGGTTCAGTATTGAATTTGTCACAACTTACTTGTGCAAAATTACTCATTTTGGTTTTAAAAGTTCAGAAATTAAGTCTAGTTTGTGAGAGAGGGTTTCTAGTTAATTTGGAATCAAGAAAGTTTGTGTTTGGATCAAGGAAGGGCGAGAAGGTCATTTCCCAAGTGATTCTGAGCAAGGTGTACTTTCGAGGGCTACAAGACTTATTACTTGGAATTTTCCTTCATAAATTAGAGCAAGTGTGTAGAAGGAAGTTTTATCAAAATAGTCAAGATTTTGAAGTTATGATTTTTCAAAGATGGGTTATGATTATGGAAGTTAAATAGTATCTTGGTAGTGGGTGAGTCATTCATGTATGGGCAAGATGGGCGTGCTTTTCTTTTATAGAGGTTATTTTGGGCCAAGTGGCACACATGGTAAGGTCATGACACAGTCGAGCGGCAAGGCACGTGGTAAGGCTATACGCATGACCCTGCCTTAGAGGTTAGCACGACACTTATTATGTAGGAAGCACCAACATGCGTGCCATGCATGCGAGGGGCACTGGGTAGGCGATAAGCACGTGCATGACACCCTTTGTGAGGTTAGCACGCGGCCGGCCCCTACAACATGTCAATGGGCTCCGATGAGCTATTTTCGAACTATTTTAAGCTTTTTGGATATTTTTTAGAATTTTTAAGGAATTTTTGGATATTTTCATGTTCAAGGAATTCATTAAGGATAAAATATGAATTTTTTAGGACAAAGAGGATTAGGAGAAATTCTCGAGACCAAGGCTATATTTAAGTGTTTGTCAGTAACTTCAGGATTTCTAAAGTATTTATTAAACATTTTCATGTTTTACATGCAAGAGCTCATAAAATAATTTGCTAGACATGATCCTAAGTTTAGCCATCCTATTGATAAATTTTTACTAAAATGATATTTCCAAGCTATGTTATGATTTCATGATTTCAAGGAAATATTTCAAATACTTTCAAGGAAATATTTCCTGTTTTAAAATGTTTTATCCATGTCTGAATATTTCATGAGACCTATTATATACATGTGGTGAACTCTATACAGATGTTACGGTTGACGAACCTATTTTTAATTATGGACCATTAAAAAGGTATATTTTAATGCCTTAAAGGAGGAGGGATAGCTACCTATCGACTGTTTCATCTTTGAATAATACACTTCCTAGAAAACACTCATTTCCAACGAACTTGTAAGTAACAAAAGTCTAATTTAACCTAAACTCTCACAGAAGTTTCATCAACTACTTCATATCCAAGACCCAAGTCGCCAAACATTGAGTATATATAATTCAACGTGTTCTACACAAAACAAACAAATGTCAGACCAACTTCTAAAATCAACCCATGAATCTATCTTGCATTTTTCATGGGTCAAGTCGGATTGAAAGGAACAAGAGCAGGAGGTCTTTACGAATTCGACTTCTTGATTTCATAATTTGTGCATGATGTTGAATGGCTTCGTTGATGCCGCTGATTCAATTTCTTTGTCATGGAAGCTCGTGATGGTAAGCTAAAACAAGATACCGTTTTTTAATGTTTTAGATTGTTGGGTCTTAACACCATGTGAACTATGAGAAAGATTGTACAGGTATTACAACGGAGCAAAATTGGTCTTTGAAGCCAAAATATCAAATTAATCCACTGTCTAAAGTCTGATGGAAACAAAGCACAAAAGAAAAATTATGAAGACTTGCAAATAGAATATGCTAAATGATGTTCACATAGTCACCACTTTATATTTGATACAAGCACAATGATCCAACGCGTTCGTGTAGTTGGATGCGAGTGAGGGTATCCTATGCAATGAGTTTGCATAAGATCGGACTGCGAAATAGTAACCACTAGATGTAACTTCGTTAAGTAGTTAGGTTTATATTTCACTAGGATGGCCTAGGTAACTTAGTCTTAATTCTGAGTGTGTTATGAATTCCTGTTCGCGAGGGATTGTCCTTTGATTTGTACGGGTGAGAGTGGCCAACTCGCTGACTCAATAAGCTTATCATTTTGGAGACAAGACCGAGTGGGGAGTTGGAAATATAATTACACAAGATGGAATTCACTCCTTCCCTACTTTAGGGTAAGTAGATGAGTGTTCCCTTAAATGGTGTCTCTAGGTCTTGAACAAAGGGCCCTATCCTTTCTATGGCAAGAAAGGGGTTTCTGTTTATTGGTAGGACAATAAACAGGTTATTCATTGCAGGAGCACTGGTATTTAAGGATTAGAGGTATCTAGGGGTAAAATGGTAAATTGACCCAGCTGGTGTTACGAACACTCGTGAACGACTAACTTACTGTTATTAGTTATCCGTGAACACAAGAATATATCTACAGTGAGAAGAGTTCAGCTCTGAGTCTTTAGTGGAGTGTACACATAATTCACGAATATTGATTAATGTGGTTAATGAGTTTAGCCAATTAATCTCAGATCATTGTAGCTTCAGATCTGTAGGTCCATTAGGTCCCCTTCCTAGCTCGTAAAGGGTAATGAGATTTATTTATATTGGTTGTAATTTGAAA
>JBBPDI010065740.1:0-19156 GCA_037974545.1 Cucumis variabilis
TATAAATAGAGACATATTATAGCATTTTGCACAGCATTGTAAAAACGCTATGGAAAGTCATGGACTTTCAATAACATCGGTTACGACCGCATTTTGAAAATGCTATTGAAAATCAACAATAGCGTTTTTTTGATGCTATCATAACTAATATTTTTTATAGTGCCAATGAAGTTCTGGACCAAGTCCACGACTCCAGTGCCAGATGGTCACCACGTAAGTCGGTTAAACCATGTAATTGCATGGTCTGCCTGTGCAAGAACTGGTGGACACTCCACAAGTTTGTGGCCCCAAAAGTACCTCCCTTATTAAATTCTTCTTCATCTGAAACCCTAGCCATCCTCTGCAAGCCATTAACTCTCCTCCAACCATCCACTGTCAGTGTGGTTAGACACCGCTAGTCATTGTCAGTTTTGCCAATCGTACACTGTCATCCATCGTCCGTTGTCGTTGACAGTCGCCATCTACCGTGAGTATCTTTTTCTTTAATATTTGATTTGATGTTTAGATCCATAAGTATAAGTTATTTTTAACGATTTTCATGCTTGAAATATATAAGTTTAGATTTTTTTTTGTAATCTTTCATGTGTATCTCTTTGGTTTTCTTATAAATCTTTGTATATGTTTTATTTTAGATTTGTGTTTATGTGCTTATTGTGTAGATCTAGTTTTGTTTTATCTACATTTGTATATTTGTTGTTGATCTAGAGATTGTGATCATTATTTTTCTGGACATAGTTTGTTTATGTGTTTTGTTTTCATTTGTTTTTTTTTTTCATTTTGTGATAATGGATTTGTAATGTATTTTCTTAATATATTGTGTAATTTACTTGTCACATCCTGCCCCAAAAGTCATTCTATGCGACCAAGTGGAGATGTGACCTCTTAGACAATCTACACGAATCTCTTCACGAGAAAACACACAGAACACCTAGTAAATGGATTAAATTCAACCAACAAGCTTAAATGTGGAATATGAACTTAAATGAAATAAGAAGACTTCATTGATATTTTAATAATAGGGTACAATCAACACCTAGTTCAAAGTTCCCTTATAAAATTCCTCTATATGCTATACAAGTTGGCAGTGACCACTACCAAAATGATGCGTTCCCAAATGGCATAGTAGGCGATCAAGATCGCAAGTTCAACACTTGATATTCTTTGCTATCAGAGAGGTGGGGGAATAAAACAAAACATTTGAAAGATTATACAAAAATGTCTAATGTGTGGGATCTTTTGTCAACACCTTTTATAAATCAATTTTTGCCTTGATGCATTACAATCATTTTGTCAAATCATGTGATACAAATACTTTGTGTTTTAATAATAGAATATGGAGTTTAAAGCGATTTATTTTAATGTGATAGACAATTAATAAAATTCAAATCTCATCATCAAACATTTACAAATCATTTCCTTTTTAAATCAAGCATAAAGCTCATATCAAGTAAAAACACATTCATCATCATTCCTCTTATAATTACAATGCAGAATCATTATGTTTAATTTACATTACATCTTTGTACCCTTTCCTCAGCTGCAATATTTATCACTCTCTTTTCCAAGTTACAACTATTATGGAGTAGTCTCAACCCATTTAGCAAGTTTCATTAATTCCATTACGCATAAGACATCTTCCATTATGCATAATTTTGGCCGCACAAATTGTCACACGAGAACCAATTTCAATTGCATTTGCATACAAGAGCTGACTTTGGCTGCATGAACTATATGCGAGAGTTGACTTTGGTCGTATGACTCTAAAAATGGGATTGCTGATATGGACCATCTGGCTTTGACATACGAGAGCTATCTTTGGAAGCACATGGGCATGGATAGGCTAAATCGACCATGTAATTGAGTGCTTTGTTTATGGTTGACTACACAATACTAATCCCTTAATATAAAAGTCTTGTTAGTATGTGAGTCTAGTAGCGATGTTAGAGTAAAAGTTGAGTTTGATTCTAAAAGTTGTATTGTAGGACACGGGATACATCATGCCAAGGACAAGTAGAGAGTAAGCTAAGTCGTGCGCTACCATAGAGCAGAGGCTCGCTCGATTAATTAAGATGTGAGAAAAGAAAGAAGAGACAAACTGCTTGAAAGTGCCGCACAGACCTTAGTGAAAGTTTGGTAGCTACGACTTTCGAATGAACCACAAACCTAAGAGATGCAGATAAGTGGTTAAGTTTGGTCGAGAAATGTCTTGGGGTAATGGAGTGCTCTGAAGACAGACGAGCAAAGTAGGCACCCTTCTTGTTGCCCGAAAGTGCTGAAGATTGGTTGATCCTATACAGAACAAGCGTAGAAGGTTTGAAGTTTGTCACGTGCAAAGATTTTCAAAAAGGGTTCAAGTAAAGATTTTATCCTCGTTTGTTTATTGATGCGAGTGGAAGGAGTTCCTAAGTTTAAAGCAAGGTGATATGACTATCGGGAAATATGAAAGGAATTTCATGAGACTCGCAAATTACGTGATTTCCTTTGTGATGGATGGAGAAGAGGTGTACGTGTTTTGAGAAAGGTCTGAGGATGGCCATTCGAGTGCCAGTGACGACAAACATGAATTGGTCAAATTTCCTTAAATTGGTGAGACACCCGTGTGTGCTAAGAGTGCATTCACTGAAGAAAGGAATTCTAAAGAAAAGAAGCTAAGCAGGGAACCTATGAGGACAAGAGTAGCTTCTCATTCTTCTCTCCAAAGGATTCTATCGAATGAAGGTGAGTAACGCGATAAGAATAGCTAACGAGAAAAGAATATGTTGAGCGAGAAGTATCTATTCCCTAGAGATTAAGATAAGGAAGTAAATGTCTTGTCAAGCGATATGATAACTTATTGTGGGAAAAGAAACGACAACAGTTTCTTCAGGAAGAGAATGGGGAGAGTCAGATATTTAAGAGTTTGACTTCCTAGTGAGATAAGGTGTGTGTCTCAAGAGATAGTCAAATTGTCGTTGACTGATAGGTTACGTGTCGAGTTCGGATTAGTAGCATAATAGGGTGCATGTTAAGATGACACGTGTAAAGCACATAAGTGACCCATGGATATGAAAAGTCTTTATAAATAGGGTCGAAAGCCAAATGAAAAGGAAAGTTTTTGCTAAACCAAAAAGGGTAGATTTTTTTTATGAAAGTAAGAGGAGAAAGTTCTGAATGCTAAACAAACGGATCCTCTAACTGTCAGATGAGAAGAGAAAGCTGAAAGCTGAGAAGGGAGAAGTCAAGGCTAAGTATTTTGTGTGAATGAAACCTTGTTTGAAAAGCTATTATTAAACATGGTTTCAAGTTATACACAAGCAATAGCTTGTGAGTAACAAAATGATTTACATGCTTGTTGTGTATACAACACTATTTGTTTTATAAGCTTTGTTTAAATGCAATAATGTGGTTTACTATCCTTCTTTAAGTGATGTTTATACACGATGCATGTTAAGTATTCTTTTCTCTTTGTTGATGATTACGAAATGCATTATTAATTGTGTTGATCTATGTTATGAGTAACTAGTAATACTATGATGTACGGTTGTGGCTTGATCTATCGCACAATGCTGGATGGAATCCTAGGTAACTAGCATGATACTGGCAAGAGTGAATCCCAGGTCAGTGAAAGGGAGAATTCTTAGATTGGGGCAAGCTATGAGAAAGATGTGGAGAGAAGTTGTTGGATATCCTTAGTAACTTGCGTGATACTGGGAGAGCGATTCCCAGGTCTAAGAATGAGCTTAATGTGAAACAATTCCAGTGGATGGCATTGTAGTGCTCATTGTGAGAAAAACGTTAATGAGACGCTAGTGGAGTGTAACTTCCAGGTCTAAGAATGTGAATATTGCGAGACGCTGATTGGATATCCCAAGTAACTTTTATAATACTTGCAAGAATGAATCCCAGGTTAGTGAGGGAAGATTTCCAAGTCTCATAATAAGCTTGTGATTCTTGTAGGAATTAATAACTCGCTGTGTGGTTATTAGTTATGGTGGGTATGCGAAGTGCGCTAACTGTTTGCTATGATAAACTTTGTGTATTATGGCTTCCTATTTATTAATATGTGTATTTCTTGTGCTTTCCCAAAAGTTAAAACTTGTTGCTCACTAAGCTCGTTTGACTTATGTCTTAAGTGTTTTCCCTCCCTAGGTTGTCTGACCTTAAGGTCATACAAAGGTTAGTTTTGAGGCTGTATAGCCATGTTAAGAAGGAAAGACATAGTAATTTTGTCATCTTAAATGACTCGTTAGCCATGCAAATTTCTAATACGACTAAGGAGCTAGTTGGTAAGTAGATTGGTCCTTAGCATGAATGGACTCTGAGAAAGGTGAGAGCAATACCTAGGTTAGTGAGGCCCAACTCAGTGAGCTAGAGAGCAAAAGAGTCGAAGAGCCAATCAAGGAAAAGGAAGCCCTGAAGCTTGTTCTTTAGTTGGATTAGTTGGGCGACCAAGGAGTAGGATGGAAGAAAGACTTCACACCTCTGAGTAACTCATCTGAAAAAGCAACATTTGGCGGTGGATGAGAAAACTCTAAATGATGTCCTTGGATTGGACTGTTGATAAGTAGAGGAAAAGGCCTGAGATCTGAGTCTTCTAACTATAGAATACCTTGGTGCAAGGAGAGGCACCTTGGTGGAAAGAAGAAGGACATGAGAAGTCCAAAGTTGGTTTATCTTATGAAAAGCAAAGTGTAATTTGTCCTTATGTAAGTATTAAGTTAATAAAGGAACACTAGAAGAAATTTGGCCTTTAATGTCAGTTTAAAACGAACATTAATGGCCTTTAGTATCAGTTGTAACCGACATCTATGCTAGCATTATTAAAAGCCTTTAATGTCGTTTTTTCTTTGATATCGGCTTAAAAACGACATCAAATGCCTCATTAAGGTCGGTTTAAAAACGATATTAATGGCTATTAATGTCATTTTTAAACCGATAGTTTTTATGGTGTTATTGAAGATCTTTAGTGTTAGTTTGTATTTGATGTCGTTTTAAAACCAACATTAATGAGGACTTTAATGTCGGTTATAAACCATTAAAGAGGCATTTAATGCCATTTTCAAAACGACATCAATACCTTGTTTCTGGGTTTGTTTTTTAAAATTTATTTTTATTAAAATTTTGTATTATTGTCCATTTTATGATGTCAAATAGTTAAAAATCAACATTATGTCAATGTTTTAGAAACTATAATATTTCTCTTTTACTTGTATATACACAAAATGAAATCTTTATATTGTGTACATTTACATATACAACTTGCTCCAAACACAAAGAAAGTGAGAAGATCAACTATTACATTAATCCTCCTTTGCAAAAAAAAAAAAAAAAACATATTAAGAGAGCAGTAAGCCCCACAAATGACCAACTTCAAGATCTTGTCACAAAGATAAGAGCCTGACTAATTGTATTCGCATGCATTTTCTTCTATTGCAGTCATTTGTTTAGTGATTGCTCCCTGTGAAAGACATCAAGATAAGTTGACATCGACCATAAACAATGAAATTTAAGCAACAAGAAACATTAGTGCACAATAGTTCAAATTGTAAAACATCAGCTCCCTCAGCCATCATGAATGCAACCTATACATTCTTTGTTTATAGGATATGTAAAAGAAAAGAAAATCTTAACAAGAACCTTCATGAAGCCTCTGTATCACCAATAATCAAACCCTATGTATGATCATGCTACCATAATCAAAATCAATCTAAGGAAGTTGCTATTAGAAGAAAATTAGGTGGAAAACTAATAGTTATGAAAAATATTTCCTAAAAAATCAGCTCAAATTTACACACAAAAAAGCCTGGAGGTGGTAGGTACTTAACTAGAAATGTTTTGTTCCTTTTTGGTATTCAGCATTTGATTAGCAGCCATTACGATACAAATTGATTTTACAACCTAAAAGAAAACTACATGAAAATTTAAGCTCAATAATGAAAAACGAAACAAAAATATAAGCATTTAAAATCCAAAAAATCATCACTAACATTTTTCATCGAGTTTAAGAAAAGTGCAAAAATATACAAAAAAAAAAGAAAAAGAAATGAAAAACAGAGAAAGATGGTGAGGGAAACGAAAGAGCAGGAAGAGTGAAGATTACCCTTGGTGTTTGGACTAACTACACCCAATATTGATGAACCACAATGAGAGAATTGTCATTGACCCCACGAACTTGAGAAACAGACTACAAAGGGATGAACATAAGAGCTCTTTAAATATATACAAAGATTGTGCCATTACCACAATCGTTTAGTTCATAAGATAATGCATCCAACACTCGATCTAACAATCTCAAAAACTAAACCTAAAACAAAACATAACAAGCTTAGAAAGTATAAAGATTAAATGGTAAAGAGGAGGGAAAAGGATTAACACCAAGAAAAAATAGAAATTATTTTTAATAAATAATTTATATTTTCATTAAAACAAAGTAAAGCTATAAAGACAAGAATATCTTAATAGTCGATAATATAATTTTTATGATGGGCACCTCAAGCCTCTGATAACATTTTTATGGTACAAGGATAAACAACCATATCAGACAAGATGACATCAGTTTATATTACTATGGGCCAATAGACAGACAACTCAAAAGATAATTCTCAATTCCTTGACTATAATATCCCAAATTCATCTTTAAAATATTTTAAAGTATTACTTTCACAACCATTAAAAGTTTTTAAGAAAAACAATAAATAACTCTATGGTTTAATCTAAAAAAAGTAATAAATATCTCAAACTCAAGATTATTTAGGGGCAAAATATGCAAGAACTCAAGATTAGAAGAATATAGTAAGCAAGATACTAAGAGATCATCACTAACCATAACCTTGAATTTATGAGTTGTTACCCTAGGATTGCAATCAATGGGTTAATTTCTATTCAATATACGAATTTATAAGTCGTCACACACTAGGCTTTTATCATTGAAGTAAGAAATATATAGTACCTTTTTCATTATTTTTTCATAAGCTGATGGGTTCACTTTTTGTTGAAGATGTTCATAAACAAACAAATCTAGCAAGTCGTGGACTTCATGAACAATAAGTTCCACAAATGACCAACTTCAAGAGATTGTCACAAACAATAAGTGTTCTCTTTAATGTCGATTTAAATCGATATTAAACATTTGCCTTTTGAAAAACGACATTAAAACTCATTTTTCATTTTTTTCACTTGACATTAAAGGTCATATTTCTTCTAGAGGAAACAGTTTAAGTATTCTACTGTGTTAAATTCTTGAGTTGTTTTCCTTGTAAAAGAGGTGATGATCTCTAAAGCTCAAGTGGAAGAGCTTCGTGATGAGAAGAAAGAAAAGAATTGTTTCACTTACTAGGCGTTTAATGAGTTGTCTCGCAAGAAGTATGCATTGAATGTCTAGGCGGCATGCCCTCCATCTACTTGCATGAAGTGGCATTTGGGGCGGGGTCTGATAGTTGTGGCAAGCACATGAAGAGAATTGTCCAATAGGAGAAATAGTAGATGGTTCAATTATATCAAATGACTAACTTACCTGGTACAACTGATTTACTAAAAGATATATCACACTTAATGGCACTTATTATTATTGAAAGTTAATAATATTATTCTATTGTTTTTTTTTAATTCACTTTTTTTTAATATTATTTTACATTGGTCACGTTCTTTATAGAGAATAATTTTGCCAAAAATTTAAACAATATTGAGTGCAACACAATTTAATAGAACTTTATTCAATGTGTGACCAATGCACTGTTAGTGTTGAACAAATCATTCAACAAACACGTAAACAAAAACATGTTGATGATATTTTAGGGCAACCAGTTGAACCAGAACCAAATACATCAAATAAGTCGACTTCAGCTTCTTTTAGACACTTTGTTAAAATTCAAGGAGATATTGCATCTAATTTTTGTTATCAATATGATTATAATACTCCAAATAAATTTTCGCTTGTTTTCTCTTAACAAAATTTTGATGACGTAATTCATCATCAACAACATTTTGAGATTAATGTGCATCATCGTGGAAAGCATGCAAGAAGAAAACCAACCGCATGACACATGCCTTTTTGTTGTATTAATCAACTCAGTCTTTATTGGTACTTTTTAAATGTGTAGTTTGGTGTCGACTTTATAAACATGATTTTAGTTGACAAGTGTTACAAAAAAATCTTAATGGACTACAAACAATTAAGTGTATTCTTTTCTTTTAAGAAAAAAGGTATTGTGATCGTGGACCTGGTCCACGAGTATAGTTTAAATAGTGCATGAAGTCGGCTCACTTCCTCAGCCCATTTTTACATGCACTAAAAGAAATCTGATCTTTAATATCGGTTGAAAAAAAATGAAAATGGAGCTTTAATATCATTTTCCAAAATGTGGATGTTTAATGTCGGTTATCGACATTTAACATTCTTCTCTTGAAAAACGACATTAAAAGAAATCTGGCCTTCACTCTCTCTCTTTCATCCACGAGAAGCCAAGAATCACAATTGGCTGCCAGGTTTGCCTCTGCTCCGTCGTCTACCACCATCTCTCTCCTTCTCTACCACGTGTATGACTCTAAGGCTTTTATGTTTATTCTTTTTTCCCTTTTAATTATCTCAGGAAAATGTTTTTAATTTTCTACTTACTCCTTTTCCTTTTCCTTTGATCCTTCACGATTTTTAGATGATTCAACATTGATCGTTTCTTTTTCGCTCCCATCTCATTATCGGTTTTCTTTTAGGCTTGACCATGATTTGGTTGAATGTTTGATTAGAAATTAAACCTGAATCAGACTAGCCTGTTATGGGCAATGGTTGAAGCGCATTTGATATATTAACTTGGAGATTTATGTGTTTAAGTTTTAGTAGATGCTTTGCTTGATAGAACTGTGTTAGTGAATTTACACATGATTCTCAATTATGAAAACAATGGATTAATCTCTCGCGCTTCACTTGTATAACCCTAATCAATCCACCAGCTCCAAAGATAGTTGCATTGGTGGGTAGGTATATGGTTATTAGTTATTATGATTTGTTGTTTTTTGTGTTTCATACTTCATGACCTGCAGGCTTCTTGATGTATTCTAAAAGGTCTAGTGAAGGTGAAATTTGATTGTATTGATTAAAAACTAGATTGTTGGATCCATATGCTTGCTAGTGAATGTGGATTCTAATTCCATACCCATAATTACGTTGAAACCTGCTTCCATATTCACTTTAGTAACACCAATCTCATCCACCCACTCCTAATTCTCCACTCAAACAGCAGGTCCACCCATTTATATATACTCAACATGACTTCATTAATTAAATAATAAGCTAGTTAATCACATTTTTTAGTATTTATTGATTTTGATCTTGCTTACAGGCTCCAACAGGCATTCTTGATTTTGTTCTTGCTTTCCCGTACCTGTCCGGTGAAGAGAAAGGTAATTTCCTCAAAATTTCTTCTCTTTACTTCGACTACTTCCAGTTTGATGAGATGGGTTGTCTCGTGGGTTCTCGTTTCGAACTCTGTTGTTTACTAATACACGCTTGAACCAACAACGTAACCGTAGGTGTGGTGATGAGTGTTTGATTATCAATCGTCCATATTAATCCAGTAATCTCTAAGATAAAGATTGTGAAGAGGGAAGATGGAAGGAGAGGAGGGAGGTATGTGATGTAAGAGAGAATCTTTATCTTTATTATTTTTTTAATTTTTAAAATACCCAACTATAACTATTAATTAAAAAACAATCTGCTATTTGCAACTATTAATGTATAATGGATCATTTTGAAAGTTGAAGGGTTGATCAGTTCGAAAGCTAAAGGGTTTATCATTTTGAAAGTTGAAGGTGTGATTGTAACCAATGGGATGAGTGGTTTATGCAAACTTTTTTGGTCCCAACCTAAGATCACTGAAAACGAATTTTATCTTTGAGCATCAGCTTCTTAAGTTAAGAAGAGAAAGTTAGCAAAAGCACGAATCCACCTAGCTTCGCAGTCCAAAATGCTTCAATCAAGAGAAACTTGCAAACTAGCAAAAGACGTGTATTTCAATTGTAATACCAAGAAAATTACAAGAGGTATAAAACACATCAAATGAAATCAAAGTTGGGGCCACAACACTAAGACACAGTTGCAAATGTTTCTCTGTTATTGTTATATAGAACTCATGGATCTGTTAAAGTTTAATTGTTTATATCTTTATTTTTCCCCTACCCATTGTTGATTTTCAAGGTAATTTTATTGTTTGTTTAAATTATTATTTTGCTCACAAGTTAAGCTTGCATTAGACCCAATTAAGAAACGAGACTATATTGATATTGTGAATTTTTTGTCTAAAGTATACGAGTTTTCTTATCCCCACCTTTTATACACAAATGCAGATTTAGTGATCTATTTGTTTAAATAAACTTAATTCTCTAGTAATCATTTGATTTTTTAGTTGATGAAAATTGAAAAACTTTGTTCTCAAGATGCTTGTTCATAAACAATGAACAAGAAGAAAAATTGTGAAAGTAGTAAAATAAACTCATACTTGCAATGAAGTTAAGTTTTCTTCTTTCACCTTGAGAATGATCAACAACCAAACATCCTTGAGAATGATCAACAACCAAACATTGTTCAACTTTTTTTTTTTTTAGTAATTTTGTATTTTACTCTTGTATTTTAGGGACAATTGTAAGACAATAAAGATTCCTCGAGCACATAATGAACATGGTTTAATTTCCTTGCTAACTAATATTATTATGATTCATATGAAAATTTTGTTCTTATGGCAGTTGGTTGCAGAAAGAGAAATCAGAAAGTGAAACTCACCAAGCCTAATATTTTACACTCTATGAGGTATTATTGCTGGCATCACTTTGTGATCTGAAAGTCTTTTTTTATGTTTGTAGTTTCACATACCCACTAATTAGCCTAATATTTTAGGATGTTTGTAGTTTCTTTTATGTTTTGCCCGATTTAAATGATCTCAGTGGTCCAATTCTGCGGCAGTTATTTGAAGTTCTAAAATTCAAGTACGTAGAAATTTTTGTTTACTTTTGCGTCATGTCATTTCTTCTCCATTGCTTAACTTTCTCTATAAAAACAATGCTGCTGTTGATGGGTAAATTTATAGAATTAAAAGTAAGAAGCCTGTAGACTACCATTGCTAAATTAAACATTCAAATTTTGCTTTGAAGTCAAAGTCCAGGATGGTATAATTATTCTTTAGTAGTATTCTTCTTTTTGCTATTCTTATTATAAAATTTCATTATCTCTATGAAAGCTTGACTGTTTACTCCAAAAATGGTTCCATTAGATTGTTCTGATGGACCATTACCTTGGTCAGTAAAAATTGGTGATTAGGTCTACTAGATCTGTGAAAACAGTGGGCGAGAGGTTTTGTATCTATGGGGAAGTCTACTTCCTGCTTTAAGATTATCGCGTGCGGTGGTGATTCCAGTGACAAAGATGATATTGATATTCTGCCTGAGGTATGTATGTATCTCATTGGTTCTTACTTCCAAGTTTTGCCTTTTTCATTTGCTTTCTCTACTTTTTATTTTCTTTTTAGTTTTCTGCTTTTTTTTTTTTTAATGTTGAACTAGCGTTTATTACTACAATTTAGCGTCTAATTACTGAAAGTGAGCAATGTACTTCCTCGTCTAGTTTACTTCGTATGAAATGTTTGTTTTTTCCTGAATTTGTGATACTTAATGATCTATTATGTTTCTCGCTCATCAAATAATTGGAATTAAGAGGAGATTTGATTAACATTTTATGAAAATGGTGCTTCATTAAAGATTCGATTTTATTGCTAAGTGTCTTCGTGAGATTGTCTTTTTGTAGTGTTAAAAGAGCTACTGTCTAATTTTGGTTCATTTCTTGTTATGAGAGATTGGTTTAAGATATGAAACAAATGTAGTTTAGTCATTTTTATGTTGCATTTTTGTTTTCGTTATGTGACCTTAATTTTAATTTATTCAGAGTAAGCGTTTGAATGACATTTTGAGGAGACATTCTGTCGTTGTATGCTGGTTGCAATCAATTGTGGGTCTCGTTCAAGGTGTTTTACGATGTGGTTTTGGTTTTTACGATAACCTCCAGTGTTGGCTGAAGTTGTATTTCACATTGGTTTTGCATTTTATTAAGGTATTTTCCTTCTTCTTGATGCAATTCAGTCAAATATATTGTGTGTTCAGTTTATTCCTTTGTATTATGTAATAGTGAATCTAAGCTCTTTATAAGAAGTCTTAAACTGGGCATAGACCGAAAGGTTCAACGATGATGTGTGTTGGTGTTTTTATCTCTTGCTCTGTTGGATTTGTTGCTGAAAATTTGAATTCTATTGAATAGAAATCAACCCATTGATTGCCTCCTAAAGAAGTCAACACATATATTATTGTTTGTCATGATCAATCAATAGTAGGGAATAAATTTGAAACTGTCTTCTTCAAGTATAAGAAAGTGTCTAGTTTCCCTAGTATACAGTAGAAAATAAATTTGAAACTTTCTTCTTCAAGTATCTGTCTCATAGTTTTATACTTTGTTTAATCTTTATTTGGTACGATTCATTTATTGCTAATTTCTTTTCACTCCATCTTCTTCGGTTTTTTCTATGTTAAACCTTCAAGATGGGGGCAAAGATGATAAACCTTACTGGGCTTTCTTTTATTTAATTTTTTGAAAACCATCATCACATTGAAGCTACATTAAAACTAATTTGCACATTGCAGCATCCTTGCTTCTTTGCTCGACTTCTTATTGATGATTTTTCTTTCTAATTGTATAGGTTGAGGTGTAAAAATGAGAGTCTTTAACGTCAGGTTGTAACAGGTAAGCACTTCTCATTTTTCTAAATTCTTCCCATTCTTTAATTGCTTCCTCGATCTCATTCAGCAAGACTTTAATTATAACCTGCACAGTGTGTGATTAATGCCACTGTTAAAAGTTTGAATGCCATTTGCTTTTGAACTTTCTATCAACTTCTAAATTGTTCACATTTAAGCTATTAGGGTGAATCATAGAGTATGATTTATGGCTTATTAATCCTTATTCCCTAACCCCAACTTTGTTGTTTTGTTTCAAATGTGGCAATATTAATCTTTGGTGATTGTTTCAAAACTATTATTGATTTCTTCTTAGCTTTTTCTACTACAGTTTTAAATTTTTTAATAGCTTTATCTTCTTGTCCTAACATTTTCAGCTTTGTCACAATGTTCTGTTGCACATCAAATAAATTAAATAAGGACTCACACATAACTCATTTAATGAATGAATGAATTGATTGAAATTATTTGTTTGAGAGTAATTTTGAAATTGACAAAATGTGATTTCAGGAACTTCAAAATTCACTCTCAAACACCACATAAGAGTTAAATGCTTAACCTGGATCTTTCGGAAATTAAGAGGGTCTGACTCGATCCTTGTGTCCAACTTCTTCATGTATTTATCTTTGTTTTCTATGGTGGCTCTCATTTTTTTTGGAATTGGAACAATCTTTTCATGGCTATTTTGCCACCATGTAGAGCTCCAATAGATACTGACCTTGATATTGTTTGTAAAATGATTGAAGTCATATCGGGTTGAAATTAGCTAAGCGATTATGGTGATAGCTAGGCAATCGTTGAAGATTGAAGACTGGGAAGACGTTTAGGATTTCTTATTTAAAGTCTTGTATTAGGATCTTGTTTCATGTATTATTGTAGAATGTATTTATAAACACAATATTAAAATTTCATTTTGTGTATACAAATGTAAAAGAAAAATATTGTAGTTTCTAAAATAATATTAATTTTATTAATTTGTTGGCATGAGAAAAAAATATTTATCTACACGCACCCAATGTCGTTTTATAAAAAATGGACAATAATACAACAATTAAATAAAAATAAATTTATAAAAATAGATCCAAAAACAAGACTTTAATGTCGGAATTAGAACGACATCAAAGGCCAACCGACACTAAAGATCTTCTATAACACCATAAAAAATGTCGATTTTAAAACAACATTAAAGACCTTTAATGATGTTAGCACAACCGACACTAAAGGCCATTAATGTCAATTTTAATCGACATTAAAGGCCAGATTTCTTCTAGTGATGGTGGAGTTGATATTATTATAGGCATATTTGTGCGGGAAGTACCGATGCCTTGATGCACAACTTGTCCTTATCCTTTGCAATTGGCAGCGCAGAAAGCAGCCATTTCAAGTCACATCAACTCGAACTACCACTTTTGTCTTTTAGCGAATCAACACGCGTTATAAAATTGTAGTCAGAACGCCTCACGATTTTGATCACTAGACAACTTCTTGTCACTAGGTCTTTGAATGCATTCTTCTGCGATGTGCTTCATTTCTTCTTTTCATCATCATGTGTTTGAAAACACTTAAAATCATAGTTAATAAGGCGTTGTAACTTAATTATATAAATTACATTCTCTTAACTTTATAAATTTGCAACAAAAGCTATGCATTTTTTGGTTTTTTATCTCGCATTCTAACCCAATTGTTTTACCTAAAAGGTCATAATGACTTGTATTTCTATAACTTATCAATCGGTGAGAGTGGAGATCTATGTGAATCATTATGTTGTAGGTAAGTTTTGCATTGTAAGTGTCGCCACGTGCCCGAGACGATGCAGAGCGGTCGACGTCATCAAAAGAGTTAGTTTTAAAAGAAAATAGGAGTCGCCATCATCTTTTTTATGGTGTGAATGGACACCGAAATAAAGTAAACAATTTTTTTAAAAAAAATGGTATGCGAAAAATAGAGTTGAGTTTGGGAGTCATTTGTGTGTGGAGAAGGTATTAGCACCCCACAACACTCATTTAGAAAAACGGTGGCCAAATTTTAAATCTTGAATTGAAAATATTTTTTAATTTATTTTAAAACTAATGTCTTATTTCCTTGCTCATCATTTCAATATTTGAAACAATGATCCCATAAAATAAGTGGAATAATATTCCATTAATTAGACTATATTGAAGAAAATTCCCCACCTTAAGAAAATGAGAAATTATTACAATTTCTCAAAATCTATCATAGGTTATACTTCGAATAAAGATTTATTTTTTTAAAATGTTGATTAAATTTATTATTTTTTGTGGGATCAAATCTCGGACTCCCAAAGATATCAATCACTCACCTCAAGAATTTAGAAAGAACAGACTCCCAGAAAATTGTAGATTCCATTGTAGGATTTTTTTTAGCGAAATAAATGTGAGTTATTAAAAAAATGGTTATTAGGAAACCTTATGAAATATAGATTTATATTTTAAACCTTTTTTAAAAAGAAATTAAAAATTGATAGTTTTAAAGCAAAAGTTTCTAAGCGGTCCGAAAAGGAAGTTTAAGAAGGATTTCAAAAATTAGGTCAAAAGGAAATAATATACAATAAAATCAAATATATCATATGATGAATTAAACAAAGTAAGATAATATTTTGTCGGTGTTTTTTTTTAATGATAAAATATGAAGTAAATATGATGCAAGCAAAAAACAAATTAATTATAAACTAACATGGAAATATTATTAAGATAAATTCAATACAAAGTGTAAAAAAAAATGTCCATGAGTGTAAGATTTATGATAATTATGTTTGCAAGGAAAATAAGTTGAAATAAGAAAAACAAAAGAAAAATAAAAGACAAAAGAAAGAAAGACATAATCAAAATAAACAAAGGAAAGAGAAAAGAAAAAAAAAAAGAACTTAGGGCAATAATATGGAATAAGAGAAAAAAATTTATTATAATAATAATAACAATAATGGGTAAATAAAAAAGAAAACTCATAATGATAAGTTTATAAAAGTAAATAGCAATAATAATAATAATAAAGTTAAAAAAAAAGGTAAAGATAATAGAAGTTAAAAAAAATAGTAGTATAACAAAAAAAAGTATTAATAAAGAATATGTATATTAATAATAATAAGTACCTAAAAAAACAGTAATAAACTTAAATATAAGTACATAATCTTCTCTATTGCTTGTTCATTTTCTCTATATTTTTAAGGATAAGAAAATAAAGTTCAAGATAAAAAAACTTATGTCTTTTTCTTTTTCTCTATTTTTTATGTAGAAGAAAAAGACTAGTTTTTTCCTCTAAAAAAAATAATAAGCAAAAAAAAAAAAGTTTTACATTTCTTTTTCTTTCTCTCATCTTAAAAAAACAAAATAAGAAAAAAAAGGTTTAAATCCCAAAGAAAATTATTCGAGGTGCGGATCCTTGGGAGAATAGATCCCTACCATACAACTCCTAACGAAGTCTATTTCAACATGAGATTTGATTTGCTAAAAAAAGAAAATACAAAACAAAAAAAAATGTAAAGATAGCAATAAAAAGAATATAATAAAAAAAATCTACCTTTTTGCAGAAGATATTTCTTTCAAATTAGAGAGACTCTCTAAAAAAAATTCTCTAACTTTTCTCTTAAAAAATTTTTTGTAAGAAACTTTTCTCCTCCAAATTTTCTCCTCAAGAAATTTTCTCTCCCTCTTTACAAATGACAAACGTCCCTATTTATAGACCCGAGAGTGTATCATAAATTAGGAAAAAATCAATAAGAATAAAATCAATTGGATATTATGAATGAATTAAACTTTATTTTTCCTTAAAATAAATAAATAAAATTACATGAGATATTTTGAGATTTTGTGAAAAATTAATTAATAAATTAAATGGATATTAAAAGATTTTTGTTTAAAATTGATTTTCTTTTTTTTTTCCTAAAATGATATAAATAAGTCAAAAGGTTTTATTAATTTATTTTTTCCTAAAATGAGTAGAAATAAGTTTTTAAAAAATATTTTATTTAAAACTAAATAATTTCTTTGATATTAAAATATTTAAAATAAATTCATTTCTTTTTTCCTAAAATAGTACAAATAAGATAAATGTGATATTAAAAGATTTTTTAAAATAAATGGATTTATTTTTATTTCCTAAAATGAAAAAAGTGAAATATTAAAAGATATTATGTCAATACTAATTTTTTTTACATTTTTTAAAAAACAAACAAACAAATAAATAAGTTTAGCCATTATTACTACTATTATTATTTTTTTAAGAAAAAAAATATATGTGTAGGATAAAATTAGGTTGCTATGACTCCTTCGTGCATCCTTATAGAATTAGAAGATAGATGAAGGTGTAGCCACTAATTCATCAAACTAAAATATTTTAGATAAATTACCAATGTCAAGAATCAATGATAAGACAAAAGTCACGCGACAAAGGATAAATAAGCTGGAGGCCAGGGATAAAACAAGCGTTATCGCAGCAATACGGTGTCAAGGACCAAGAATAAAACAGGCACCTCATGACAAGAATAAGAAGTTGAAGGCTAGAGATAAAACAAGTGCCAAGATATTGATATAGTGTCAAGGGCCAGGGATAAAACAAACACCTCATGACAAAGAATAAATAATCTAGAGACCAGTGATAAAACAAGCGTCATCGCAGCAATACTGTGTCAAAGGCCAGGGATAAAACAAGCGCTTCATGAAAAAAGAATAAATAAGCTGGAGGCTAGAGATAAAACAAGTGCCACCATAGCAACATGGTGTCAAGTGCCAAGGATAAAACAAATACCTCATGACAAAGAATAAATAAGCTGAAGGCCAGGGATAAAACAAGTGCCACGATAGTGATATGGTGTCAAGGGCCAGGGATAAAACAAGAACCTCATGACAAAAGAATAAATAAACTGAAGGCGAGAGATGAAACAAGCGCCACTACCGTAACATGGTGTCAAAGGCCAGGGATAAAACAAGTACCTCATGACAAAAGAATAAATAAGCTAGAGACCGGCGATAAAATAAGCGTCACCGCAGCAATACGGTATCAAGGGCCAGAGATAAAACAAGCGCCTCATAAATAAGCTGAAGGCCATAGATAAAACAAGTGTCACCACAGCAACATGGTGTCAATGCCAGAAATAAATCAAGCACCTCATGACAAGAATAAATAAGGTGGACACAAGGGATAAAACAAGCGTCATCACAACTAAAATCAAATTGATAAATGTCATTCATGAATGCTTCTATGCTTGTATATGCTTACTAAGATATGCTTATTTTAATAATTTTCTGTTTTCAAACATTCTATAGATTCTTTTCAAAAGAAGAAAACGAGTCAGAGCATACAAAATAGGTGGTTTACTTTTCCACAAAAATTGATAATTAGGTATCATGATCTTGAGCTATAATTTGGCTGCTAGTTGTCCTTAAAAATCTCCTTGGAGTGATTATTGATCAAATAAAACACCATCTTTAGTCCTTGAGACCGATAGTAATAAGTAGGTCGATAAAAGGTAGCGATCATGTAACTTAGATCTTGATCTTAAAGTCCTTCCTTGGACTTTAAACTCTTCATAAATGATGAACTTTAAAGGCTCTTATAGTCTTTAAAGTGAGGGAATCTTCTTTGAAATTGTGTCTCTCTTGCAAATAACGATGACAAGCATCCTGTGCTTTGCAATGCAGACTTACTCAGATGAATGATACTTGGACTTCGACGGAGAAAGCTAGTTTCACCTTATAAATTAAATAAGGGGAGACTACCCCCAAATGATATTTGATAAAAATAGGAAAACTCATACTAATCCATTTTATGAGCAACAATGATGATGATTATCAAATATCTTGCAACATAGTCATTTAAAGATTTTGGCTTGCTAGCTCAACAATCATCTTGTTCTCTATTTCAACATCTCGAGGCACAACATACTTTAGTTCTTCTCCTCATGGTTAAGATATGAAAAATTGAAATCAAACCTTCATGTTGATTTCATTTCTAAAGTCTTAATGACGACCAAAAAGAATATACTTGAAAAGAAATGGAAGCTAACAATCCATTTTTATTGTGAAAAAATAGGATACATATGGTTATGAAGATGTCATCCAATTCAAAAAAAAAAAAAAAATTAAAAGTGCCCCATATTACAAAGGTGTTGCCTTGATCTTTAAGGTAGTCAATAGAAAATAACCTTCCATTTCTCAAGTGATCTTAGGTAGTTCTTTATTTTCAATTGGGATGCTCTAAATTTTGCAAGGACGAAGAAACCAACTCATCATATGGAATTGCACTACTAAAAATTATGGAAACAAGTGCTTCGTTGTCATTTTTTTGCTTTATTTATTTGACTTTTTCTCTTCGTTGTTCACTTGCTTAAATGATGGTAGTGACACATGGCTGATAATGCTCTGCCCCGAGCTGATCTCATGCACTTCATCTT
>JBBPDI010065756.1:0-19154 GCA_037974545.1 Cucumis variabilis
ATTAGTAGATTTGATAAAAAGAATCTCGTAATTCTCTCCTACTTCTTTTCCTATTCCAAGAAGGAAAGATAGTTATAAATATGTAGAAGAAAACAATTTTCTTTAACGAATTCATTAAGAAAAAAGTCAAGGCTTTTTTCTCTCTGCAAAAAAATAAAAGAAAAAAGTTTCTCTAAAAATCTCTATACCTTTTCTCATTCCAATTGGTTCCCACAAACGAATCTCATCCTAAAAGATAGGAAGGTCTCCGACGGGTGGTGTCCCAATTCGGTGATTTGTATATTCAGAGATATCAAGAAAAGTAAGTTCTCTATATCTCTTAAATAAAAAACATGCTTAGAATTTATTTAAAATTTTGATTCTAATTTTGTCAATGTACCGATATTTTAAGATCCCAAAATTAATATTAGAAATGGTCTTGTAAAATATTCCGCTGCCATAGGGCTTTTATCCCTTCAATTAATGCATTTGAAAAGTCGTAGTTAATTTACGTCACTTGCCTCAGTTGTCCTTTCCTGATATTCCTACCAACCTTTTTTGTTTATTAGCGGCTTGATTGCCTAACATCAGTTTTCTCGCGTTGTAGAGGTTGGTGGAATTTTCTCGCTCACCATGTCTTCTTCGCTGGGCTTCATTCTTCTTTGCTTAATAATCTGCAATAAGAACACTAAAAGAGGATAGAATAGGCATGAAGTTCTTTTGCAGTAAACTTTTTGTAGAGTAGTTAAATCGCCTACTTATTCTCCCTATTTTCTTCTATTTTCATGTGGTACGCCTTCATTATTTTACTTAAGAAGCTATAATAACTTATATTTCTACAAGTTATCAATGCTCCACATGCTCAGCCTCCGTCTTGAAGTTAAACCAAGATTGAAGGGATAAAAGCCCTAGGCAATAGAAGATTTTTCAAAACCATTCCTCAATTCATATTTAATTAATATTTCATTTAAATCATATTTAATGAATATCTCTCACATATCTTATAGTTTTAAATTAACTTAATTAAATCAAATTAAAAAATTAAGGAGAATTTTAAAAAACAGCCAATTTTACAAAATATTTACATCTTATAGCAAATTCTATCACTGATAGTCATTGATATGCTATAGTGATAGAAGAGTATCAGTGATAAAATCCAAAAAATTTGCTATAACTTGTAAATATTTTAATTTATTTTGCTATTTTTAAAAATTCCCCTTGAACTAAACTATTAATTAATTTTCCAATTAATTAATAGCTAAATTAAATATCTTATATTTAACTTAAATTGAATTTGAATTATATTCAAATATAAATTTCTCTCATAACCGATAATTTTAATATGAATCCAATTCACATTAAATTAATATTTGAACTCGGAGACCTCCCTATTCTCCGGGATGAGATTGGTTCGTGGGAACCAATTGGAATGGAAAAACAACTATCAAACACTACTTCTCTTCGTATTTTTATGTATTTCAAACACAACTTAAATTTTTATGTATTTCAAACACAGCTTAAATGGAGAATTCTCAAACTTATTGATGTATTTAATTTTTGTAGGCAAGGTTTTTTCAATTGACTAAATTGGCAAAATAATTTTATATCTTTAATTAAGAGTGTTCATAGAACTGTAAATTGCTGCTCAACTTCTCTTCGTATTTTTTTTGGAATTTTCTCTTCATCCCATTTGCTTAAACTTCGATGGAAGGGATTTTTTCCACTCATTAATAATCCTTATGTTTCTCTCATTCTAACAAATTAAACATTAATAACAAACAATTAATTATAAGTTAAAACAAAGGTTTCCTCCTCCTATATACCAATAGAGAAATTTAGTTATATATTTATCCATTATACTAAACAAACAAAAAATGATTAAAAATAAATAGACACCCAACCCAAATGTGAACTTACACAAAACAGAAATATAATTGTACTAAAAAATTACTATCGGAAAAGCAAATTCTTTTGATACCCATTTCTCACCAACCACAAAACTGAACACATTATGAATATTCAAAACCCAATAATCTCAACAAAATCTCATCTCCAAAAAGCTCCAAACACAACATCTCTCTCACTCTTTGTTTTTTAAAAAAATGGCTTCTAATTCACAAACAAAATTGCCAAGAAAATTTCATTTAACCCCAAGTCCAAATCCCACTAGGACAATCTCAATACGAACTACTTTTTGAGTCGTCCTCACTATTCTAGTTGCTACCGTCGTTTATTTGGCATAAAACAGAGCACAAGTTTCAGATAATAGCTATGAAACTTGAACATAAACTAAAAAGAAAGGAGGAAGGAGAGAAAAACGAATCATGACAGAAATAAAAAACAGAGAGGGGAAGGGAAAAGAGGAAAACAGAGAGGGGAAGGGAAAGAAGTAAACAAAGAGGGGAAAGGGAAAGAAGAAAACGCGTAGGAAAAGGCAAAGAAGAAAACGCAGAAAGGAAAGGGAAAGAACAAAACGCATAGGAGAAAGGCAAAGATGAACTTTGGGAGTTGTATTTATTTAAACCCTAAACTAAAAGTCTTTTAATTTAAACTTTTATAAATGCATCAATTTAAACCTTGGACTTTCATACATGTATCAATTTAAACTCTCAACTTTGATAAGTACGTTCAAGTAAAGCATAATGGAGGGTTTAAATTGAAACATTTATATAAGTTTAAAGTCAAAATTGATGCACTTTATAAAAGCTTAGATTCTGAATTGATACAATTATTAGTTGGAGGTTTAAATTAATACAACTCCCAAAATTCATGGTTTAAATTGATACAATTATTAGTTTAAAGTTTAAGTGATGCAAACCTCAAAGTTTAAGAGGAAATTTTGAGAAATGGAACGCTTTTGGTTTTATGTTTCAAAAGTAGCACCTTTCTGGTTTTACATTTAAAAAGTAGCACATTTTAAAAAAAATCATAATTTTATTTTTCTCGATGTCAATCTTGGCAGATCTCGAGGTTAAAGTTCAAAAGTGTAATCTCAGGGTAGAGTGTTTAGACTCGAGTCTTGTTCGATCAAGAGGAAAGACAAAGAAAAGGTAGAGAGCAAATCTCGATGCTCTTGAGCTGTGACAGACTCGAATGGAAAAGTAACAAGGTTCCATAAGTGAAATCTTGGAGTAATCTCAGTGCTTATTCGATCGAGATGAAGGACATAAGCTTAATAGGTTGGGAACTCAAGCAATCTCAAGCCCATGTCTGACCGAGATTGAAAGCTCAGAGTAAAAGTTAAAGAGAACATAAGCCATCTCGGGATTATATTTGCCTGCGACTGAAAGCATAAAAAAGTGTAATTAGGGTTCTTGAACATGTCCGATTGAGAAAAGTGAAGATTCTGGTGGATCTCGAGCTGATCTTGGCCCAGACACACGACATACATTTTTACAAAAATTTCTAACGCGTGAGGTAGGTAGCGTTTTTCGGACGCAAAGAGTGTTTTTAAGGACAACAAACCCTTATTTCTCTCATTTCTTATTATTTTCATTCCAAGGGCAAAGTTAAGAGAAGAGGTAGAGATAAGTTGAGTTACTTGTGAGAGTTGAAGTCAAAGCAAGAGGGGGTACGGTCAAGAGACATCCAAAAGGTCAAGTGTGTTAGAAAGTTTGAACTAAAGAGGAAGAGTAGAACTTGAGGTTAGTAAGAAAAGAGTTCTCTTGGGTGGAAGAGGGAAAAAGGTAAGAAGTTGAAGAAGCTTTCTTTAGTTGGAACCAAAAGATTTACTTGAGCTTTTGTTATTTTCAGAGCAAAAGGAGATTCAACAAATTTATAGACCAAAGATCTACGACTTGTATCTGTGAGTGGAAAATGGTTTTATTAAAGTGATTTCAAAGCATATTCTTAAGGTAAATGTTTGAGCTAAATGTTGAGTTATCTAATTTATGAATGATTTCAAAAGCATGACTTCCTGCAATGTATTTATTCAAGTTTGTTTACAGTTAAATGTTTAAAGCTAAAGATAAAAAGAGTTTATTAAGGTATTATTATGTTTAAAGGTTTGATGGTTATGTTTAAAGTTTGCTTTATGCAAAGGAATTCTTAAAGAGTTTGAAACATATGATTTTATAAATGTTTTTTTGAATCCAAAATGTCTTAAATAACCCTTAATGGAGTAGGTATTGAGGCGCCAAGGAAATTTCAAGTAAGGACATGTATGTCCTAGATTGAGCCAGGGATACCTACCTCATAGAAACGGGGATTAGGGATGCCCATGTTTGAAATTTGGAGTGGTTATTGAGTAATCTCTACCTCCACCCAAGAGTAGATACTTGAAATTCAAGTAGGAAAAACAAGGGTTTAAGTTACTATTTCCTAAATGTTTATAAAGTCAAAGTATTCATGTTATTGTTCATTGTTTATGTTACTGTTTAAAAAGGTTTATGAAAGGTTATTGTTATTGTTATTGTTACTGTCTTAAAAGGGTTTATGAAATGTTATTTGAAAACAAATCACTCATGGGGCTCATTTAGCTCACAAGCTTTTGTTCCTTGGGAGAGCATCAACAAGAACAACCTTAAAGAAATAGGGATTTAAATTAATCTACATTACATTTGTGTTGGCTATTTAATGGAATGTTTATTGTGTGTATATCAAACAAGTCAACCAACAGTGACCTCAATTTATATTCTCAAATTTTGCCATAAATTCAAGTTAACCATCATAAACGTGTTAATATATGATGAAAGAATCATCAAGACAAGGTGAGATCGAGGAATATTTTGAAGAGATAGAAGAAGATCACCATAATGGTAACAAAAAGAATTCAAATGAGTCATATCAAACACTACACCAAATTTTCATCACTCCAAAATTGTTGCAAAGGAGATTAATTAATAAGGTCTTATACACACAATATCATATTTTTGGTTGTATGATAATTAATTAATAATTAAAGGTTTTTTTTTCTATAAAAATATAACAAATCGGTAAAATATTTATACTCTATAGAACAATTTTGAAAATGGAAAAAACTCATAGGCCCACAATGAAAAATACCTCAGTCAACACGCGATTAATTGATAACACTCGCGCGTGAGTAATCTTCTTCTAAACAATCGTTCATTATAGTCTAAATGAATGATCTACGAGTGTTTAGGTCATGATACACGTTCGTGTAGTTGTTTTTAACAATGAGAAAAATGCTTCAATTTTAAACGATCGTGTTCACTATGGTAAACGATCGTTTACATTATATCCACACGATCATGTAGTTCTTTAATTTTAAACGATGGATAAAGGGCTTCAAATCTAAATGATCACGTTGACTATTCTAAACAATCGTGTTGACTATGGTAAGTGATCGTTTAAATCATATCCACACGATCGTGTAGTTCTTTTTAAATGATAGAAAAAAGACTTCAAATTTAAACGATCACGTTGACTATGGTAAATGATCGTGTTGACAATGGTAAATGATTATTTAGATCATGTAAAAGTGATTTTTAAATGATCTTGATATTTTTCGAATACGAGGAAGATAAAGTAGCTTCAAAGAATCTTGCTAAAAATGATGAAGTTGAAATAGGAGATTTAAACAGAAGAATAAATCGTTTAAAAATGTAAGAAAGAAAATCTGGAAGAGTAGATGAACAAAAATGGAAAGTTAAGATGGATAAATCATAAAGAAGAAGAAGAAAGAAAAGTGACGAATGGTTCGCAATATTCAAGAACAAATTTGGAAATTATAAAAATATTATATCGGCTTGACGGGCTTTTGCTTTTTGTTACACAAGCTGCAAATATTTTTTGTTTTGTTACATTTATGAAAACTAACCATAATAAACATAATGATAATTAATTAGTTAATTCATACAATATTTCAGGGAGTAATATTAAAATTGAAGGTCCAAAGCGAAATAAACTAAAAACTCGGAGCAATCTCGGGTCAAAATGAGCATGTTTTATCAAATTTTGGGATTTCTCAGTACAATTTTACCCGAGATGAATGAAGATCCATATTTTTTTAAAAGACTAAAAAAAAGTTATGATTTCGAAAGATTTGAATAGTTTTTTTTATAAAAAAATTAAATTAATTATGACAAATTTTGAAAAATGGTAGAATCTTGGTCTAATGTGTATTGGGATGCGGTGAGAAAAAACAACCAAAACAATCGATAAGTTCAAAATTTTAAATATTTTAGGAAAATCTTGGTGTTAATTTCGTCTAAGATTGGACCGAGAAAAACAGTTTTACAAGTTTTTTAAGAAATGTGCTACTTTTGCCAATTTCACAAGTTTAAGGGTAAAAATTGAAAATTTTCCAAAATTTGTTTATCCTCGTTAAAGGATATTTTTTTAACGATAAAATTTATCCATGTGAAATTATATTTACAAGTGATAAAATTTGTATCTTAATCAAATATAGAAATTATCAATTTTAAACCAATAAAATCTACGGATATTTCATAGGAGGTTTTTAAAAAATATAATAAATTGCCAAAATATTTACACTGTATAAAATAATTTTGAAAAGGAAAAAAGCCATAGGCCTACAATGGAAAATACCAAAAATACCCAGTCAATATGTGATTAATCGGCCACATGCGTGCATGTAATTCTTCTTTTAAACGATCATGATATGCGATCATGTAGGAAATGATACATAGCGTGTAGGTAGTATCAATATTGGCCACACTCGCGCGTGTAGTTATTCTTCTAAACGATCATGATATATGATCATGTAGAAAATGATACACGATCTCGTACCAAGATCTAAGCAATCGTGTACCAAATCTAAGCAATCGTGTACCAAATCTAAACAATATCTTGGTTCAAGATCTTGTACCAAGATCTTTTATATTTGGTACACGATTTTGTACCAATATCGTTTAGCTTTGGTACATGATCATGTACCGATATCTAAATGATTGTGTACCAAGATCTAAACAATCGTGTAACAAGATCTAAATGATTTTTATTCCAAATCGTGTATCAAGATCTTTTATATTTGATATACGATCTTATATTTGGTACACGATCTTGAACCAAATCTCCAAATAACATTTTGAAAAAAATAATACAAGATTGATTTTAAAAAAAAATTGAAGAAGAAAAAGATAAGATTGATATAATAACTATCATGATTTCAAAAAAATATAAAATAAAAATTGTAGAAGAAGAGATGAAAAGGAAGAAGGAAGAAATTGGAATTGCACAAAATTCAAAAGCGGCTTTGAATACTCCAGATTTTCCTTTGTAAAATAATTGTTATATTAATTTTTATAAATATAACAAAAACCAAAATAATTATGGTATGTTTAACAAAATCAAAAAACTGATGAAATCGACCATTTTTTTAAATATTTCAAGTATGTCCTTCCTTTTCATCTTCTTTCGTCTCTTCTGCATTTTTTTTCTTTCCTTTCCATCGTCTTTTTTCTCTTCTTATGCAATTTTTCTTTCTTTTATATTTTTTGAAATCATGATATTTGTTTTCAATCAGTCATAAATCTTGTATTTGTTTTCAAAGAGTTATTATTTGGTTCAAGATCGTGTACCGAATATAAATTGGTACATGATCTGAACAAAAATAGATGGATATTAATTTAGATTTGGTGTACCAAATCTAAAAAATATAAAAGATCTTGAAAAAAATAATTGGGATATTGGTATATGATCGTTTAGATTTGGGTAGCCAAATTTAAAAGATCGTTTGTACCAAAGAATCTTGAAAATAATCATTTAAACTTGGCTTTTAAATTTGGATAGCCAAAATAAATGATCGTATACCAAAGAATCATGAAAAAAATAAAAGCGTTACCGAATCTAAATGATCGTGTAGCCAAATCTAAACGATCTTGGTACAAGATTGTGTACCAAATGTATTATGTGCGCGAATGATCATTAATCGCGTGTTGAGGAGGGCATTTTTGGTATTTTTCATTGTGGGCCTATGAACTTTTTTCGTTTTTGAAATTGTTGTGTACATTGTAAATATTTTGCTAATTTGTTATATTTAAAAAAAAATCCTAAATTTACTTGAGATAGTTATGATCTGTTTATTTTTTAAAATTTAATTTACCATTCAACTACATAGAGAGAGGGAGTACTCATGACCCAACATTACTTGGCGACACCATTGAACGAAAAAACAAAAACCCTAAAAATCCTTTTAATATTAGTAGGACAAATATCAATTTACACCTAAGCTATAGGTGTTGTATCAATTTAGACTTGAACTAATAATTTTATCAATTTAAATTTTGAACTTTAGGGTTGTACAAGTTTAAACCCCAAAACTAATAGTTGAATATCAATTAAACCTTAAACTTCCACAAATATATCAAATTAAACCTTGAATTTACATAAATATATCAATTTAATTTCTCAACTTTTATGCGTGTATCCAAAGAAATCATAATGGAGAGTTTGAATTTATAAAAGTGTCGGGTTTAAATTGCTACAATTATTAGTTTGACGTTTAAATTGATACAACTTCCAAATTTTATGGTTTAAATTGTTACAAGGTCTTAAATTGACCATGAAATTTATTGGTTTAAAATTTATAATTTCTTCAAAAGATAAAATTTCTTAAATTTCATGGTAGTTGAGCTATAGGTCTTTATAATCTATGTTATTATAAGTTGTGTTTGTGATGGAAACTATTATAATCTGAGTTTTTTACTACTCTTTTTTTTGTTTTCATAAATATTGTACATTAAATACATATTTTCTTTATTTGATTTTATTAAATCTTGTTAATTATGATGTTCATTTTATATATTTAGCTTCAAACTTAGATTTTCACTACTCTTTTTTGCCATGCATATATGGTACCGTTGAATAAGAAATTTTGAGACCAATCACAAATTGCCACATCATTTATTAAATTAATGATGAAAAGTGCAAATAATTAAATTTGGGACTAATTAAAATTGATATGTGTCCCAGATTAAAAAATTGAAAACATAAATTGGCCAATTCTGATAATGCCACTTGTTTTCATCCTAACCGTTGGATCAAATTAATTATTTTTGTTCAATTAAATATTATTTACGTAGGCTAGGTCTAATTAAGCAAAAAAAAAGGCTTAATTAAGCCAAAGACTAAATATAACCCAAATCTATGTGGTTAAAACCCATGGGTCTGGTCCATGAACTAACCAAACCCAAGCCTATAAAGCCCACCAGAGAACTCTATAAATAGAGGAGTTCTCCTCATTTGTAAGGGTGGTGGAAAAATTTTGGACTCTAGAAGGTATAGAAAGAATTCTTCCAAGAACTAGAAGACTCCCCAACTCCTGAAGTCGATCGTCCTCGAAGATTGAAGCTTCTTTGAAGATAAAAGTTTCTTTCAAGACTCCAACTTCAAGAACATCACGTGCTTCGCTTCCTTCAAATCAAGCGCAAACATTCAGTCGAGAGAGAATCAGAGGATCAAATTCTAAAGATCGAACCACATTGCATCAAATCATCAAGAATACAACACCAACTCAAGTTCAACTCCATGAATTAAATTTCTTCGGAAATCTCGTGTGAACAGGTACATGAAACACATATTTTTCTTCAACTGATTTTATTAAATCTTGTTAATTAGAATGTTCATTTCATAAATTTAGCTTGAATCTTGGTTTTTCATTAATCTTTTTTACAGGTGATCATCGGTTAGGTGAGACAGTTTTGTACAAAAATTGCCATAAAAATTCGACTCGATTGGTTTATAAGAGGAGAAATCGACCATCGACCGCCAACAGTTTGAACTGATCAATTGAACCGCTGGTCAGTTTGGGTCGGTTTGGTTTTTCCTGATTGAGATGAAGAAAGAAGGGAAATCTCAAGGCTAATCTCTGTGTTTTTCGATCGAGATGAAGGAAGAAGTGAAATTCCTGGGCTAATATCGATGTTTCCCTGTTGAAATGAAGGACAAAAAGCTTTAGATATTGATTTCTCTGGCTAATCTCGATGTTTGTCCAACTGAGATGGAAGGAAAAGATGTTGAGAAGCCTAAAACTCAGGCCATCTCGAGATCGAGTTAACTAAGATTGGAAATAGAGAAATTACATTCTTTGAAAATTGCATGGATTTGATTTTTGTTTACTTAGAGTTTCAAGTTTCTTTATTTGTTTAGAACTGTTCACTATGTTTTATGGTAGAGAATACAATATCTTCATCAAAATTAGAAATTTAAAATTTAGAACAATTCTATATATCTGTATATTTTAATATTCATTTTTTCAAATTAGAACAATTCTATAAATCTATATATTGGAACACAATATTTATGTAATACATTACAAAATTCTTCAATGAAACGTTGACGTTTTCAGTATTCAATTCACGCTTCAAATTCACGGCAAGTTAAAAAGTATTTTTTAAACTTATTTAATAAATTAATTAATCATTAATCAGGAGAGCTGGGAGCTAATGTGGGCTTACTGGGCTGGGCTAAGGTTTTTATTAAAGGGATAGTTGCAAATTTAGAAGTTAGATTCAAAATAATTAAGTATGTAGTAACATCTTAAAAAAATTTACAAATATAGCAAAATTTGACAAATTCTATCAATGATATAAGTCTATCAGTGATAGACCATGTTGCAAATATTGATCTATCATTGATAGATCCATATGAGTCTATCAGTGATACATGTCTATCAGCGATAGTTTTGCTATATTTGCAATTTTTTAAAAAATATTGCTATATCCTTAATTATTATTGTTAAATTGGCCATCCATTGTAATTACCCTTTATTAAAACTAAATGTGGGCTACTGGGATTTTCGTTTCATTTTTTTAGTAATATAATAATATACATTTATATATTTTTAAATTTCGCTCAAGTTGGATTGGTTTGGTTTTTAAAAAATCTCTTCCTTAAATCGAGTTAACCTCTAAGTTACTAGCTTAGTGAAGTGTTAACCTCTAAGTTCACTGCAAATCACACTCCATTGCATGAGTTAAGTGTGAAACTGTTATGCAAATATGATTTGCATGTCTTTTGGCTGTATAATGCACACATTAGTAGCGTTAATAGATGATGGAAACTTTATAAATTTTGTTAGAAATTCACATGTGTTTTTAAATTAGTTCTCTCTCAAAATCTCAAAAAGTTGATCACAAATTTTATCTCACAATCAAGTTCTAAGTCCTGAAATAATAGAGAAAATGCTTATGGTTGTCTAAAAACTTGATTTCACTCTATTTGATCAAGTAGAGAGGAAAAATTTTGAGCTTTAAAGGTAAGTGTTAAATTTTCCATTTCCCCCTAATCTTTCCTACATGCTTAATCCTTTAAATTCATGAAATCTAGAGTATTTTAGTTTGATCCGCTTTTGCTAGCATGTTATTTAACTTTCAAAGTTTACACTTCATTCTTTGCTTATAGAAAATGTTTTATTATTGTTATTGTCACACCTCACTCCAAAGTCACTTCCAACGACTAAGTGGAGGCATGCCGCCTAGACCTTTATTGCATTCTTCTCGCGAGGCAACACGATAAACGCATATTAAGTGAAACATTCTACTTAACTTGCCTTTCACAATGTCTTTGCCTCGAACTTAGACTTTCTTAATTGAGCATAAAATTTTAACTTTTAATAATTACCCATCGCCTAGTTCAATTACATAACACAATTCTACTTTAACTCATAGGGGATATTTTCAAGAGATAATGATAAAACAACGGAGAACATAAATACTTCTCTTTATTAACTTCACACTTTTTACAAGATTGAACATTAATGCAAGTACAAATTTTGAACTCTCTTGGCACTGATACTTGACTACCACTTGCCTAATACCTGTGTCCCTTCTCATCTACCGTATGGTGTTACCTCTTGAGACAATTACGTTACTGAAACGCATGAGGCCTTCTTTTCTTTAGCTTGACTCTTTGACTCGTTTGCTTTCTAAGATTAGAGTTAACTTCTTATCATCCTCTTCTTTCTTGCCTTTTGCCACTAATGCTGCTCTCCATAGGGGGTACCAAAAGGTGTAAGAGTAGCACCTCTTTCTAGGTTGCTCAACTACCCTTCTTAGCGCATTGAATTAGGGTCATCCATACTTAACAACTACCCCTTTTCTCTGACCTTGACATCTGACCTGCTTACCTCATCGTGTAGCAATGCACGTTATCTTTTTTATCTCACCAAAAACTACTTCTTGAGGCTGGTACTTTGAGGCGTGAAAACTCTACTTCTTTCATTACCTCGAACGTTCAATGACCCACCCTGAAGATAGCATTTAGGCTTCCTTTCCCTGACTCGGTCCTCTGGCTCTCTCACCCTTGGGTTGGGTCTCACCGACCATATTATGGTACTCACCTTCCCGCAGGACTGAGTATTTCACGTTCAAAAGCAATCGACCTTCTAAACAACTCCTTAGGCGTAAGGTAAGATGACACAGTCCTCATGCCGTATGAGATTACCATACATCTCTGTCTCTCCATCTTAAATGGGTTATGTTTCCTCAAGACTGGTCCTCGCATGGTCTTGGCGCCTAACAACCTAATCGTATACCAATGTGCCTTATTCTCTTTTGCTGTCGAGGTACAACTCTTTGCGTTAGGATCTTCAAGGGTTTAAGATCCCTTTCTTCAACCCCTTCTCCTCAAGTCATCAGCACCTCACTCGATGGAAGCTTTTCATAACACTTTTTTCTCTGCTTTGCTAAACACTGCTCGTTGTGGTAGGTAAAAGTGTAAAGGCACACCTTAGCCCTTTACCTCGATTGCTTAACCACCTCTCTTGGCGGATCGCGTTTGAGGTTACCAGTTTCCTGACTTAGCTCTTTGGCTCTCTGGCTTCTCGACTTAGCTTTGTTCGCCTAGGTATTGCACTTGCTTCTCTTCTCAGCTGAGTCATACGTGTTGAGGAGCAATGCGCTTACAAATCAGCTCCTTAAGCACAATAGAAACTTCCATAGCCAATGCATTATGTAAGACTGCAAAGACACCCTGTCTTCCTTCCATAACTTGGTTATACATCTTTAGAACAATACTTTGCATGGCCTCAACATGTAACAACATATATACACTTGATCTTAATCTCTTCCTTTTTTGTTCCTGAGTTTTCTTCTCCCTAGTGGTTCTCTCATCTTGCCGTTCCACACTTTGGACGTCCTCTTGTCATTTTTCTTAGAAATTCTCATTCCCTTCCTCTCATATTCTTCAACCCCCCTTTTCGTGATTTTTAGCTTCATTTATAGTGGCCTTCTCGTCGAAAGGCCACTTCCACGCTTTACACACATCTCCTCGCCATTTTGCTGTGTCATATAGCCAATCGATACCCGATATGTGGTTCAAACATTAGTTGACGATTTGACTTTTCATTGAGACGCATAACTTATCTCCTTGGGAAGTCAAACTTCTTTAAATTGCTTGGCCCTTTTTATCACCTTGGAAATCTGCAAGCTTTTATTTCTCTTCTTAGGGCCGTCTAGTCTTGTCAACAAGACACCTAAAGCTTCCTAGGCATAAGTGCTTCTTCTTGCATCATTGTATTAAATGCCTAACTCTTGGCATTTAACACGAGCTTCTATCTCGCTACTTGTTCATATCGTGCGCTTACATTCACGTGATATAACCAAGACAAATATTTCTCTTTGTGTCACCTTTTTCCCTTTTTGCGTGTTTCCTTACGGTATGTCCTATACTTTCATCAAAAACAACCTCAGCAAGAATCCTCTCCAATTAGATGGTCCTTCATTGGGTTAAGGCCTCACACATACTCCTTTCGTGAGAGATATTCTACCATCAAAAATTTCTTCGTTTGGCACCTTTACTGTTGGGTCTTTATCCCATTGGTGGTACGCCATTAGGGCCTTACAGTTATCATTAAAATGCTAGCCGTTAATGGGAAATGGATGGGAATGACTTGTTATTTTAATAATTGTTACAATCTCAATGTAAGCTCTTATTCTCTTCTCCTTTTATTTACACTAATGTTTCTTAAGTTACGAAAAATCAAGTTTGGAATGCATTTTTATCCTTGAAGGTTGAATTAGTTTGATGAAAAAGTTTAGAATCAATTTTATTTAGATGAAGGATTAAAAATTAGGGCACTTGCACTTGCAGAAAAATATAAAATAAAAATTAAGTTCATGACCTAACATTTTAAAAATATGTAATGACATTTGATTGCCATCTAATTGCTATCTCATTGTCATTACTACCACTAATTATCAATAATATTGATTACTATTTGACTATTTTCTGATTACCTTCTATTTTTTTATCAATTACTAAAAAAAATTCCATTACATTATGATTGTCATCTAATTACCTTACATATTTTTTTGTTAATTTCTATGCATTTTTTAAAATTATTCTTCATTTTTGCAATAATCTACATAACATTGTTGATCATTATCTCATTGTCACTATGAAAAAGACCATTGGAAGCTTAACCACAACGAAAAATACTGAGATAGTATCACTTGATTACCTTTTGATTGTCATTTGTTTACCTTTTTTTTTTTTCCAATTTTAGTTATCTTTTTGAAATAGACATTTCATTACCATCTGATTGTTACATTCTACTTTTATTTTTTTTTTCATTTTAGTTAGTCTTTTGAAATAATCATTTAATTTGATTGCCTTTTGATTGTCATCTAATTACCTTCTGATTGTTATAAAATTTCCAAGTCCAACAAAGTGGATCAAAGCTTCATGTGATACCTCATTCTTTTTTTCCTCATTTGTATTCTGAAGGTAGCAAAATTCGATTAAGAACACTCTTCTCCTCCACCGTCGTCGCTGCTCTGTCAATATGAATGAAGTAACCATAGAGAAATCACAGGCTCAAAATCTTAGAGAACTAGCATAGAAGAGATTCAGAGATTTCAATCTCAAGCTTGCTCTCAAGTACGCAAGTGAGGCCATCGCCTTGATCCAAACCTTAACGGCGCCACCGAAATCCTCACTTTGTTTAAGATTCTTTGAGTTGTCGCTGACTGTCCAGACAACTGGTACCTGATTCTTAAAGTGGAGCTATTTTGCTCACATCAACATACTAAAAAAACAATACAAGAAGCTCGCTTTACTGTTGCATCCACATAAGAATCTCTATTTTGATTTCGAAGAGGCGTTCAAGCACGTAGAGGAGGTGTATCAATAGTAAAAATGCTTTTGTCAACACGCGATTAATTGATGTGCGTAAATATTTGGTACATAATCGTTTAGATTTATCTATTATTTGGTACATGATCGTTTATATTTGATCGTTTAAATTTGGGTACCAAATCTAACGATTTATTTTCAAGGTTTCTGGTACATGATCGTTTAGATTTGTCTATTATTTGATACACGATTGTTTAGATTTTTTTTATTCCTTGGTAGTCAAATCTAAACGATCGTGTACCAATATTCAACGATTTGTTTTCAAGTTCTTTTATATTTGTTAGATTTGGTTGTAGCCAAATCTAAACGTGTACCAATATCCAACAATTTTTGTACCAAGATTTTTTATATTTAGTATACAATCTTGAACCAAGTAACAGTTTAAAAAAAAAAAAAATTCAAGAGAAGAAAAGAAGAAGACGATGGAAAGAAAAAGAAAAATTGTAGAAGAAAGAAAATGAAAAGAAGAGCAAACCTTGAATATATTTTTAAAAACTATTGCTCGACTTCATGGACTTTTTGATTTTGTCACACAAGCCATAAATATTTTGGTGTTTTGTTATATATATGGGTTTTTTTTTAAAAAAAATAAAACAAAGGGCGAAAATATTTACACCATATAAACAATTTAAAAAAAAAAATCCCACAATCCCACAATTGTCCCACAACGTGAAATAAAAAAAATATCCCAACTATTAATCAGTTACACACGCGTGAAAAAATGATTTTGTATCCAGTCTAAATAATCTCTTAGCAACGATGTCGTAGCAAGTCTAAACGATCTTATAGCAAGTCTAAACGATCTTGTACCTCTATACCAAGTCTAAGCTATCTTGTACCCTTCTACCGAGTCTAACGATCTCGTAACAAGTCTAAATGATCTCCTAGCAAGTCTAAATGATCTTGTACCCTTCTACCAAGTCTAAACGATCTTGTACCCTTCTACCTAGTCTAAACGATCTTGTAGCAAGTCTAAACAATTACGTAACAAGTCTAAATGATCTGATCTTGTACCAAGAAGAAAAAAAAAAGATGAGAAATGAAGAAGAAGAAAGAAATTTTGGAAGATGAAATGAAGAAATTGGTAAATATTTGCATAAATAACCATAATACTGTAAAATGAAGAAGAAATAGTATGAAGAAATTAATAATATGAAGAGGAGATGAATAAATCGCAAAGAGGAAGAAGAAGAAAAAAACTAAAAATGGTAAGCACTAATTAAGAGCAAACCTGAAATTTATGAAAAATATCGTAAGCTTTTTTATTTTGTTACATATACCGTAAATATTTCGGTGTTTTGTTATATTTATGAAAATTAACCATACATATATTATTAATTTGGGTTGGGTTGAGTTGAATCGAATTTTTCAATCCTCAACCCAACAAAAAAAAATCAAAAATTTCAACTCAACCTACATTTTAAACTAACCCAATCCCAGAATTATATTTTAAAAAATTAATTGCATTAGTCCAACTAAATTAGGTTAGAAGTAGGAAAATGAGGTAAGTTTGGTATTTATTTGTTTAATATTATTAATAAATTTTATTATAATTGTGGTAAATAGAGGTGATAAGGACTTAGTTTTTTTTAAATTATGGTAATACTGGAGTGAGGATTTGAACCGAGACCTTCTGTTATGTCAGCTGAGCTAAGGTGTTGTTGGCATAAGGGCTTAGTTTTATAAAATGCAATTTATCGATAAGTTGTTAGAAAAAAATGGAGCGAGGATCAAAAGATTTAAGAAATGAAGGAAGGGGCAATATGTTATTGTCCTCTATATTATTATGATTACTTTTATTATTTTTAAAACAGGTAATTTAAAGTAAATTAAAATAAGAAGAAATCTGATTCTGAGAGATCTTCTTGGTATCTCACCGACGGACCCCCCTTTCGATGCATTCTTTCCCTTCCACCCAACAACCACGCATCAGTCTTCTCATCATCTAAGTCACGTCGCCGTTCAAGTCTTTTCTGCGCCGCCTCAGATTTGAAATACTTGATGTCTCCTTCACACTCCATTCTCACTCTCTCATCGCACGAATCGCCAGACATCACTAGCCAATGACACTCGTCGGGTACACACCGCTTAGCTTAACACGTAAAATTTTGGGTTGCCACATTTACTGCTCATGTTTGCTCGAGTCATGACGCCGCTACTCAGATTCCAGCCTCGATAGTTGAGTCTCAACATCGGATCTCTCTCTTGTGCTGAAATTAGTCGCTGGTGAAGCTTGATCTACGTCGTTGGAATTGTTGTACGTAAATTTTGGTGAGTATCTACGGGTTTCTTGGAGTTTTCAAATACCTATTAGCTTTTAACCCAAATTAGTCAATACCATCATATTTAGGTGTTAGATATCTCAGTATTTTGAAGGAGTTTGTTTTGAAAATTAAACATGTTTTAAATAAATAATATTTAGATGTGAATTGAATTTATGAGAGCTAGAAAAAGTTAAAGGATTTGAGCTAAAATGTTTAGAGTTAATTTAGTAAGAGTTTTAAGTGTAGGTTTTAAATTATTGTGTTTAACTTGTGGTATGAGTTTTCACTTAAATATTATATTTGGTGATTATCTATTTGGGGTGTTCATCACACACTTCCAACAAAGTGGTATCAGAGCTTGACTTTGGCGTATAAAAAAATTATTTTTTGCAAATGGCAAACAACAATTTAGTTTTCTTCCAAGTACCTCGACTTGCGTAAGAAAATTATAGCAGTGGGTGTATTAGAATGAAAGCTCTACTTGGTTCACAAGATGTGTGGAAAATTGTTAATAATTGTTATGAAGAACCAAAAAGTGATATGACTTTGAATCAAGCTCAATGAGAAAATTTACAAAAGACAAAGAAAAGAGATCAAAAGGTTCTCACCATCATTCATCAAGCCATTGATGATTCAAATTTTGAGAAAATCTCTGGAGCAACTACTGCACATCAAGCATGACAAATTTTGGAGAATATGTATAAAGGAGTAGATCGAGTCAAGAATGTTCGTCTTAAAAAATTGAGAGGTGATTATGAATCACTACATATGAAGGAGTCAGAATCAGTTTCAGATTATACTTCAAGATTGCTAGTAGTAGTAAATGAAATGGAGACAATTAGTGATGAGCAAGTAGTAGAAAAGATACTTCGCTAATTGGATGAAAAATTCAATTTCATCGTTGTACCTATTGAAGAATCAAAGGATTTGAGTACAATGTCTATTGATCCAATTATGGGTTCTTTACAAGCCCATGAAGAGAAGCTTCTTAAGAAGAACAAGCAGACGACTGAGCAATTTTTTCAGTCAAAGTTGAACTTAAAAGACAAGGAGGACAACCTAGAAAAAGGCAATCAAGGTTGAGGACATGGTGATTTCAGAGGTCGTGGTCGAGGAAACTATGGTCAAAGAAAATTTGATGAGAGCAATCCAAACTCAAATTCATCAAAGGGTCGTGGAAGACAACATTATTCGAGGTCAAATGGAGAAAGATCAAATAATGATAGGAGGTATGACAGAAGACAGGTTGAATGTTATAATTGTCATAAATTTGGCCAGTATTTTTGGGAATGTAGAAATAGAGTTGAAGAAAATGCAAATTATGCTAAGAAAGATGAAGAAAGCGATAATTCATCATTGCTTCTAGCATGTAAAGGTGTGGAAACATGTGAAAACAATGCATGGTATCTTGATAGAGGTGCAAGCAATCACATGTGTTGAAGTAAATCAATGTTCGTGGAGCTTGATGATTCTGTTGGTAGTTATATCGAATTTGGTGATGCCACGAAAATTCTAGTTAAAGGAAAAGGTGAAATTTTGATCAATTTGAAGAATGAAAAGCATGAGTTTATCTCTAATGTTTATTATGTGCTTGATATGAAGAACAACATTTTGAGTTTGGGACAACCCTTAGAGAAAGACTAATATTTTGATGAAGGATTGTAATCTTTTGATAAGAGATGATCCTGACAATATAATTACTAAAGTGCAAATAACGAAAAATAGAATGTTTTTATTGAACATTCAAACTAATGTTGCGAAATGTATAAAGTCATGTTTGAAAGATCCAAACTGGATTTGGCACTTGAGATTTGGGCATTTAAACTTTGATGGCTTGAGACTATTAGCCAG
>JBBPDI010065763.1:0-19153 GCA_037974545.1 Cucumis variabilis
CTTGTTTTATATCTTGTGGTTTCATTATTTTCATTTCTTTTTCTCACATACCCATTTATATCCCACAGGTTTGACACCTTCTGGTGTTTGGACTACTAGTTCAAAAACCCGACATTTGGAAAGTGAATTTAATTTTGTCTCAATTGCTTCTTTCCACAAAAAGTCTCAATTGCTTCTTTCCATAAAAACCAATCTTTTCTCTGTCGACATTCTATAAAAGATTTTGGTTCAAAATCCTCATTTTTGGATATAATATCAAGAGCAACATTATATGCAAAAATGTTGTCAACAACTACATTAGTTCGGTTCCACCTTTTTCCTGTCATGACATAGTTTGTTGAGATCTCATTATTATCCTTAGTTGTATTATCTTATTCAAAATTTTTGTTAGAAGCTAAATTTTGGATTTCTTCTTGAACATCCACATCTTTAATCGAGTTATTGACTCGATTCCTTTTCTGAGAATTTTTATCTTTAGAACCAACTGGTCTACCACGCTTCTGACGTGTTCTAGATTCATTAATGACAACATGTTGTGTAAGAATATCAATCTTTGATGGGACATTTATATGTGATTTAGTTACTTTCTTTGCATCTACAAATGCATCTAGTAACTGATTTGCTATATTTTGCAAATGAATTATTTTCTTAATTTCAAGTTCACATTGATCTATATGAGGATCTAAATGAGACAATAATGATACATTCTATTTAATTTCTTTTTCCAACTTCTTAATTTCTCCACCTAATATTAAAAAATTTGTCTCATTAAAATGGAAATAAGCAAATCGTGCAGTAAATACATCACCCGTTAGGAGTTCAAGATATTTAAATAATTGATGGGGAATCAAATCCAACATATAGTCCTAGCCTCCTTTGAGGACCCATGTTAGTATGTTGTGGTGGAGCAATTGGGACATATACTATGGCCATATGCTAATTTTAATGGCGAATACTTGTGCTAAGTTGTTGGCCTAATACACACAAGTGACGCAGCATGAAAAATAGCATGTCTCCATACACATGTAGGAAGTTTAGCTCTCATAAGCCTATCTAGCAATTAATTGCAAATGTTTGATAAATGATTTTGCTAAACCACTTTGTGTATAAACATGAACTATAGGATGTTCAACACTTATCTCAATAGACATACAATAATTATCAAATGTTTGGAATGTAAATTCAGTAGCATTATCAAGTTGAATATTCTTAATTGTATAATTAGAAAATTGTGCTCTTAACTTAATTATTTGAGCAAGTAATTTTGTAAATGCAAGATTTCAACTTGATAATAAGTACACATGCGGCCATTTGTTAGATGCATCTATTAAGACCATAAAATACTTAAATGGTTCATTTGTTGGGTTAATCAGTCCACAAATATCACAATGAATTCGTTAAAAAATGTAAGTGATTCGATTCCCACTTTAGTTGGTGATGGTCTAATTATTAATTTTCCTTGAAAGCAAGCATCACATGATAATTCATTAAATTGAAGAATCTTCTGGTTCTTTAATGGATGTTCATGTGAATTTTCAATAATTCTTCTCAACATTATGGATCTTGGGAGATGACCCAATCGATTATGCCAAATTGCAAATATGTTTGGATTCATGAACTTCAGGTTCATTGTTGCATATATTTCAATTACTCTTATGTAAGTATAATATAATCTTGAAGATAAAGCAGACAACTTTTCTAATATACATTTTTCATTTGAGACAGTAAATATAATATAAAGATATTTTATTTCATTTTTTAAATTAATCTCAATATGATAACCATTGCAACGTATATCTTTGAAACTCAATAGATTTCTCTTTGATTCACTAGAGAACAATGCATTATCAATTGTGAATTTTGTTCCTCTAGACAAAATAATATTTGTTTTTCCAAACCCTTCAATCAGGTTTTAAAGAACTTGATATTGTATTGACTTTTTCTTCTAGCAATTTAAGTTCGGAAAAATATTTTATACTTGTCACTATTGTGCCCATAGTTGCACTGTCTGTCAAACATATAACTTCATTATCCATTTTTATCAATATGATAATCTCTTTAGGAGATTCAAAATTTTACCATATCCAAATTTGTCATACTGGATGGGCCAAATATGTTATCAGTTTGATATGCAAAATCTGCTTCCACAATTTTCTTTTTTTCTTATGGAGCTTTTCTTTTTATGTCATCATTTCATGTGGTTCTTTTGAGATTTGGATGATTATAACGACCAACAATGAAAATTAATTACTTCTTATAACAATCTTCAAATTCAAAACATTCACTTCAGGGAATGTGATTGTTTCAATTGGTCAAGATTGATTATTTTCAGCCACCACTATTTAAAAATTTACAACACTCATTTCAGGAAAATGTTGTTTCTTTTGTCGACTAATGTTTATTATTTTTCTATCAATAACTCGTTATCTCATCCAACCATGAGAAGAAATTAAGATAACATTCTTCAAAATATTTCTCTCGATATTGCTAGTGTAGGAGCATATCTGAAATATAAGATAATTGCTTTCTGATGATCATACTCTTAATGATATTTCAATGTATCAAAATTTCATGACAAAAATTTTTACTATTAGAATCAAATATTGAAATTTAATATATATCAAACATGCAAAATAATATTTATTTTATTAATTATAACAAGTAGGGAAAAGTCGATATAAGGTTAGGCTAATAAGAGGAAACGACCTACCTTTGAAGAAGAAGACGACCAGAGCTCGTATTGATAACATGTTATGAAAACAGGGCACAATCAAACAAGGAAAACTAAAAAAATATAATATTAAAATAATAAAATAATCTATAATATAATATAATATAAATAAATAAATAAATGAAATAAAGAAAGAAAATTAGGAAAATTAAAAATCTCATAAATTTCCACTTTCTCCCACTTTCTCAAATTTCTTTGGATTTCTCTCCAATGTTCTTTATACTTACAAAATCACCAAATGCTACTATTTATAGGCAATTTGACAAGCATGAGGTGGGTTACATAACCACTAAGGGTGAGTCTCTTATAGACACATGACATTGTCGAGTGTTGGATGGTTGATAGGAAGACATGTGGCTATATGGCTACTAGCTAAACACACTAATGGACATCTACATTATTATATTAATATTTGTAATACTTTTTTATTTCTTGTAACTTGTTTTATTTTTTATTTATGTTGTTGTTTTTAATAATATCTCAATTATTTCTTATCTTACTCATGTGGTACCAGTGGAAGGTAATTTTCTACCAAAGATATAGGTTAACCTATCCATTTATTTAATAATCCCACCATTTTCTATATTTCTTAAACAAAATTATTAAAAATGGAAAATTTAACAAAATATTTTCAATAAATAGTAAATTTTTTAGATTTTATCAATAATAAATATTGATAGACATCGATATCCTTCTATCTGTGACATTGATAGACATGAGAGAAGTCTATCAATGTAAATATTTTAATTTATTTTGCTATTTTAAAATTTTACTATAACTTGTAAATATTTTAATTTATTTTTCTAGAATCCAAAATTTTACTATAACTTGTAAATATTTTAACTTATTTTGCTATTTTTAAAAATGCCCCATTTCTTAATAGCTTTTTTTGAATGAACTGGAAATTAAATGCAAAATAATGATGGTAAATGAAAAAATTTTTGTTAAAAATATTTACAAAATATAGTAAAATTTATATTCGATCAATAATATAAATAGTCATAGACTCCTTTCAATGTCTATCAACATCAATGTCTATCGATGTGTATCGTAAGTTTTTATAACTTCTTAAGAAATGTGCATGCTTGTATTAAATTTATAAACAAATTATATTAAAATTCTTACCATGCAATAATAGTAAGCGCCATCCCAAAATACCAGTACATGGTGAAACATGCTTTTAAATTAAAAGATACAGAGAACTTATTCTTGTTGACGTCTCTAAATCTACAATCCAGCGAATTGGGGACACTACCCGTTAGAGACATTTTCTAACCTCTTGGATGAGATGGGTTTGTGGGAACTAATTGGGATGGGAAAAGAATGTTAGAGAGAACTATTTTGCAGAAAAGCAAAATCATATGTTGAACGGAAACTATTTTCTTCTGTATATTTATAACTCTTTTTCCATCATGTAGTAGGAAAGAGATTCTATTAATTTAAAAAGTATTAAATTAATAGAAAATTCAAACCAACTAATTGATTAATGAATTAATTAATCACTAATCAATTAGTTAATAATTAATTAAACCATATTTAATTAATATTTCATTTAAATTTTACTTACTAAATATCTCTTCAATATCTTATAGTTTTATATTAATATAATTAAATCAAATTTAATTAAATAATATTAAACTAAACTATTAATTAATTATCAAATTAATTAATAACTAAATTAAAGATCTTATATTTAACTTAAATTAAATTTGAATCATAATGAAATATAAATTTCTCTCATAACCAAGAATTTTAATATGAATCCAATTTACATTAAATTAATATTTGAACTCATTCAAATATTTTATCTCTCATAAATTAATTTTGAATTAAATTAATTTTGAATCATATCCAAAATTAAATTTATATAATAAATTTGGATTAAAATATAAACTTTATATTATTATATATCACCATACATTATACTAATTTGAAAGTAAATTTGAACATTTTAAATTACAACCAATATAAATAAATCTCATTACCCTTTACGAGGTAGGAAAAGGACCTAATGGACCTACAGATCAGAAGCTACAACGATATGAGATTAATTGGTTAAACTTATTAACCACATTAATCAATATTCGTTTACTGTGTATATACTTCACTAAAGACACACAACTGAACTCTTCTCACTGTAGATATATTTCTGTGTCCATAGAAATAGACCAATAACAGTAAGTTAATCCTTCACGAGTGTTCGCAACACCAGTTGGGTTAAATTACCGTTTTACCCCTAGATGACCTCTAGTCCTTAAATACTCGTGCTCCTCTAATTAACAACCTTTTTATGGTCCAACCAATAAATAGATACTCCTCTCGTGCCATAGAGAGGGTAAGGCCCCTTATTCAAGTTTCGAAGATACCATTTAAGGGAACACTCATCTACTTACCTTAAAGTAGGAAAGGAGTGAATTCCATCTTGTGTAATTATGTTTCCAGCTCTCCACTCGATCTTGTCCCGAAAAAATAATTATATTGAGTCAATGATCTTGCCACTCCCATCCGTACAAATCAAAGGACAATCCATCGCAAACAGAAGTTCATAATACACTCAGGATTATGACTAAGTTACCTAGGTCATCTTAGTGAAATAGAAATCTGACTAGTTAACGGAGTTACATCTAGTGGTTACTATTTCATGGTCTGGTCTCATGAAAGCTCATTGCGTAGGATATCCTCACTCGCACATCACCTACACGAACGCATTGGATCATTGCGTTTGTATCAAATACAAAGTGATCCATATCCATAATGTTACCAGGATAAGGTACCTAGCCTTATTCATATACTATAGACCCTTTTAGCTTATCTAAAATATTGATTCTTGTATGTCTCTACATACTGTTCAAGAATCATCAAACAACTTAGGATGTTAGTTTATTGGATTAGGTTATTAAGACAAAACTAATAATATAATCAATGGCATTTATTGAAATTATAATAACAACACTATTAATAACGTTCAATGGATTATATTTACAATCTACGAGTTTTAGAACATAAATCCCAACACTGGCCTCTTAAATCGAATTGGTGCAAGGTTGGATCTGATAAGCTGAAATCTAGTGGCATTTGCAACATATTGAACTATTCAAACACACGGTCTGACTGATGCTTTTAAACGATATTAAAACAAATCATAGGACTCACGTAATTTGTCCACACCAATAGGCCATTATGACATCAATCAAGAAGCAATGCCATAATGTTGGATGTGTATGGTGTCCAATTAATCTGTTAAAAAAACAAACATAAGAAGGCAACAAAACCATACCTAGACAACATTCGTATAATATTTTATTACCTAAGAGTGTATCAACCAATCAAATATCATTTGGTACGTCAACAACATATTTGCTGATGATTATTGTTCTAATGAAGGTAAAACACTACTCCAATAACTAATGTATGAAAGAAATTAATAATTAGTTATAGATAGTGCAAATTTTATTAAAAAACAATATATACATAAAATAATACCTGAAACTCAAAGGCCGACCAACTAGAGTTTGTAGTGCTACTTGTGATGTCACAATAGAGAATCTGCCATATGCTCATACTTGTAGCAATAATAATGGGCCCGCAATCTCTAAAGATTATGTATTATTGGCTCAACATGTACAATTTTCTATACAACCATGCAAGGTATGCAGATCCCCAAACATACGTACCAACCTGGTCAAAATTACTTAAAAGCAAATGAAACATACCGTGGACCAGAGTGTTTGATTTATCAACAAATAGAAGCCTTAAATTAGCTACATAATGTATGCATGAGCTTATCTCAAAATGCTCACAACATCAACATTCGATGGCAATTTTGTGATTGTTCTACCAACCATGGAAGACTCAACCACTGACCTTTCATGTCAGGCTGTAAAACTTCCAATAAATCTTCGCAAACTTGCTTCCAGTGTGATACCTATTTTTAATTCGAGAAATTGGAATTTGAATATATCCATGGAAAGGATTAAGCGATAAAATCTTTTATTGTTAGAATAAGTTTTGTGATTAAGAAGTTAATTCATGAGGAAGTTTTGAGAAAAGAAGGGTTTGCAGTAGAATCTATAAGTTTCTCAGAAGAAAGTTCGCGTAAGTTTTTTTTATTAAAACGACTAGGTGTTTGGGTAGTATCCAAGATAAGAACCAATAGTTTCGCGATGAAGAAGTTGGTTAGTTCGCGAGGAAGATTTCTTGTAAAAATATAACTACGCGATAAGGTTATTCGCGAAAAGTGTTGTGGTAGTTATTTACGGTATGGGATTAGGCGAGAAGTAAAGTCTGGCTAAGAAAATACCAAATCTGATTTAATAGGGGTTAGCGTGTAATATTAAGAAAATGTCTCTTCCCTCTCCACGAGAAGAGAAGGAAAAGGAAATTTTTTTTAAAGTGTGGTGAGTGGTTTTCTTCTTAAATGTTTTGTGGTTCCGTTTTACTATTTTGAAACATGATTTCAAATGAGAAAGTGTTTCAAAAAGAAATTTCTATGAAAATTTTATGTGTTCTAGCATTATAAAAATTATGTTAAAGCCTGATTTGATGATTACGATTTCCATGCTATGAAATAGTTTTCAAACCATTCATTGATTCCTTAAGATGATGTTAACTTTTATGTGCGCATAAAGAGTCAAGGCCACCATAGGGTGTATGGACCACATGGTGATAAGAAGCTGGTTTATGCGTTAAATGAGCATATAAAGATTAGCGATCTGAGCAACAAGGACGAATATGTATGTTCTTGGATGTTGTTGATACAGTAGTCAAATCACAAGGTATTGAGACTAAAGCATAGAGAACGATTCAAGATCCTTGGTAAAAGGAATGAATGTTAACTAATGTGTGTTTATGTGAAATTGTTATGTTATGAATATGTTTGTACATAAAGAAAGGTTTATGCAAGATGAAATGATTTGATGTTATTTATGCGAAATGATGTTTATGAAAAGGTATTGTGAAAAGGATTTCATAAAACCTCTCTAAGCCTTTTAGACATTCTTTCAAAAATTCATCTTCTAGGATCAGGCGTTTAGGCCAAGTAGAGAAGAAGGTTGAAGAATTTGCGGCGAAATGACTCCAGACGCATTGAAAATAGTTAAGCATTTGTTTGGTCAAAGTGTTGTAATTATGTATCAAACGCCTATTATTAATAAAAGTTTTGGTAGATATTTATTGTACTTGGCGTTTAGGTTGACCACCATTGTGTTTTGAGTTTTGTTGATAGTATAAAAGGAATTGATAATAATATTTTGCGTTAAGAAAATTTCAAGGTTGTAACAAACTCACATCTTATTCCTACTACTTTGACATTTTCGTCGCAATACGGTTTTGGGTGTGACATCCATTTATAAGTTAATGATCCTACAACAGGCTCACCCTCCACCTATAACCCCAACTAGATCACATCATCCTGTAGTGTGATCGTGCATTCCCCACAAGCCATATGGAAGGTGTGAGTCTTAGGTCTCCAATGCTCTACCAAAGAAGTGATCAAAAGTCAATCCAACTACATGAATCCTATCTAAGAAATTCCAAGAAATCTTGTAGCCTCTAAGTATGATACAATTTGCTGATCGAAGGGGATCGAGCGCTGGGATGTTGTCTCTCTCCTTTGAAAACTTAAAATATCTGTGGAGGAGGTATCCAATACAGACTATGAGTGATGGGACTACTGTATATATAGCTTGGTAAGATCAACCAGACCGTGTTCCATTGCACAAATAACCTAAAAAATATTTCGTTAATAACATAGATATAATTGGCAAACTTTACAACTAGCAATTTTTCAAAAATCAAACAACATACTTTAATTCAAATAATTTTCCTAAAATCTAACAATTTTCCTAAAATCATACAATTTCCCTCACGTCAAACAATTTTCCAACAATTTCACGAAAATTAAACAATTTCCCTAATATCAAATAATGTTCCTAAAATTAAATAATGTCTCTAAAATCAAATAACATACCTAAAATCAAATAATATATCTAAAATCCAACAATATAACTAAATCAAATAACAAACCTAAATACAAATAATTTTTTCAATAAAATAATAACTAAAATCAAATAAAAAAACATAAATTTAAATAAATTTTATAACAAAATAGTAAAATCAAATAACAAACATAAATTCTAATTATTTTTACAACAAAATCATGTACCTAGTCCATGACTTAGTTTAAAACACATACCTCGTGACGAAAAATTCGGAAGGCAAAATAGAGAGGTGATGTATGGAGGCAGATCTGAAAGTGAGAATGAAATTCAAAAGGCTCGGGTTTAGGTTTTAAAGCAGCGGGTTACACCACTTCTTGCTTGATCACTACAACAAAAATGGTCTACGACGACAATTATTTTCTGCCGCGAACAAAATCTATGACAGTTATTTACAGTCATAGTATCACCTGTTGTAGAAAGTCCTTTTATGACAGTTTTCAAAAATTGTCACAATAAGTTTTTTCGTGATAGAAAAGATTGGAGTAGTGGATTTGAGCAGTGACATTTTGCCTTTCATTCTCACTTTTAGATCTGCCTCCATACTTCACTCCTTTGTTTTGCCTTCCGAATTTTTCGTCACGAGGTATGTTTCTTTAAATAATTCATAGACCAGGTACATGGTTTTGTTGTAAAAATAATTGGAATTTATGTTTGTTATTTGATTTTACTATTTTATTGTAAAAATTATTTAAATTCGTTTATTATGACATTTTTTATCTGTCAAGGATATGCTAATCGTGACAGTCTTTTATAAAAGCAAATGTCATTGTGCTATTGACGACGATTACAAAATGTCAAAATTTCGTATTTTATGACATTTTTTCCTGTCAAAGATAGGCCAATCGTGAAAGTTTTTTATAAAATTAAATTGTCATTGTTTTAATATTGACAACAGTTACAAAATGTCACGAATTCGTATATTATGACATTTTTTTTCCTGTCGTATATTTCTCAATTACTACATTTTTCCTATTCTTCTTACCGCTTTGCTATTACACTAACCATTTCAATGACAATAATGTTTTAATACATCATACCCAAATGGAAACAAAGAGTCGACAGTTTATTATATATATATGCGATAATACACTTTGTAATATTCGTACACCCATTGTCTAATAACCAGTTTTTTAAAAGGTAGTTTACATACAAAAAGAATAAATATTAACATCTTTAAGTACCAACAAACCTAAAATCAGTACATTGGAACCAAGATTTTTGTACCAACCGTACAAAAAGTCCTATATCAATCCATTGCTCCATGTTGGCTTCACTGCTCAAATGAATTCTTCCAAACCTAGTAAGAAAACAAAATCTTATTTTACAGTATAACTAAAGAACATTACCTAAAAGACTGTTCTATTTAAAGCTAATTAAGGCACAGTGAAAGTGACACACAATAGAAGAGAACAACAACCATAGATTTAATTATAACATTTCCAATCAAGTTTGAAACAATTTACAAGTATATGAAAAATAGAAAGTATGGAACTCAATGATTATCATCTCATGGAATGTTTAAGGTCCCTGGGCCAGGAAGAAAACAACATTGATGAAGGACCTCCTAAACAAATCCATTGTCACCTTTAATTTGTCATTATGTAAGAATCTAAAAGGATCATATTGACCGTCATATCAAATCCATATGGAGCTTGAGGAACATAACTTGGACCTTTTTGGATGGCTATTAACAAAGCTTGTGGTGTCCTCATCATGTGGACTGATCCATCAAGACAAGCAAATAAGTATCACTAACATAGTAACTTTTAACTTTCATACTCACTAAGGAAAACTATAAGTAAGTGTTCGATTAGAGGACATTAAACCAATGTCAATCAAAGAGGGAGGCTAATCAAATATGGGCAACAAATTTTACTATAAATATTATTGTTCAGCTAATGTATGTTCCATTTTTTCCTAAAACTCAAAACTGACCGAATTTATACCTAAGTTATCTCCAGAAAAAAGTACAACAAATGTTGCTGGAGCATTTTCCAATCCTTCTTTTATATCTTCAATATAAACAATATACCCCTGTTTCTAGTAGTTACTAACCTCTTTGTAGAAACACAGAAACAAGTGCAGGTAATCGCTTTGAAGAAATCCCTTCATGTTGAACTAACTACAAAGGAAGAATCTAGAAGTCACTATCAAGAAAACATACATAAACACGTTGACAAGAATTTAAAGAACTAAAACACACCCATGAATTTTATCAATGATATGAACTACACACAAAGATGTTTGGTAGGCAGACAATAAATGCATAAATACTTTGAAAATAAAAATGTCAATTTGATTGGTTTTATCTAAATAATTTGTTTCTTCTTCAAATGTAATTCATCACACATCGTATTTCAACACCAAGTTTCAAGGAACTTACCAACTTTATCCTGTTAAAATAAAAGAAAAACAAAGAAAACAAAGTGTAGAAAGACTTGAGAAATGATCATTCTCATATAAGAACACAAACATCACAAACATAAATACAAAGGAAAATTGCAAAAGGATTGTGTTGCAGACATGTAACATTCAAACATAAACCTCAGGTGGAAAATCCACATGTCTAACTACATTATACATTAAAAATCATCTGAATCTCATTTTGATTCCAAGTAAAGGAATTGGATCTAGTGCTTTTATGTTATCAATAAGGACCTAAAACAGAAAAACAATAAAATTATATCAAAACAAATATTTACTCACAAGCATCTAAACAATAATAATTTTGCAACTTACTTGACAGTACTATCTCATTCCTATCATGCAATCTGTTTAAAATCCTCCATTTCGCTAATGAAACAATGCCATTTAGTTGGTCGTGTGTATTCTTCTCTAGCGACTGATATGATTCCACTAGCAAACTGAATGAAAACATGCAAGAGACATTCAAATAAATGATCTCATCTCTAATGTTCCTAAGGATTGAAACTCTCCTAGAATACTAAAAAAAAATTTGTATTCAACACCAGACTTGTGATTACAATAACTTTCTTATAATAGAAACAAATTTCATTGGCTAATGAAATAAAAATAAATTTTTTGAAATCACAACACCAAAAGGTGAATAACATAAAATATCTCCAATTAGATATCAATGAATCAAAAAATTCAACCTTGTTTGTAATTATATTACTAAAAATTGCAATTAACTCAACTTGAAGTGGGTTTTTTGTAACTATGAGAGGAACAATAAAATAGAGTTGTAAGTTTTCAACTATTCAAGATAAATATTTCTTTAAAATAAAATTTGTGATTAGAAAGGCAATAACCTACCATTAAATGTGGCAAACGAACCAACAAAGCTGCATTCAATGAAGTAGAAAAATAATAGCCAAATAAAAAATTAAATAGCTAAACTACTAGCAATTAATGTTTAAAAATAGTAAAATGCAAATCGTTCATTATAGCTACACTACAAGAAAAATGGTCTACGACGAAAATTATTTTATATTATAAATGAACCATATGTATTAGTGTCTAAAGAATAAACTAAAAGTCAGATAGCTAATAAAACAAGAAGAAGAGAAGAAGAAGAGAAGAAGAAGAGGAGGAGGAGGAGGTAGATTGGTTTGAAGATATTTCATAAGTTTTATTTTAATAAATAAATTGTTTAATATTTTTAGAATTAGGAAAAAATCTAATTTTAATAAACTTTTGATTTAAAATGAATTTTATTTTAATAAATTAAATAAATTATCTTTTGTATCTTTTATGACACCAAATAACTGTCGCAAAAAGTAAAATTCAAAAAATTTCATTTTTTCCTGCAAAAAACGCGAATTTTTAGCTCTTGTGACTGTTTTTTTTCCTCCCGTCAATTTTGGGATGTACACAACTATTGAAATAGATTCTTTTTGTTGTAGTGGATGGACAAGTGGCAGACACATGTGAGTGAAGTCGTGTACCTAGTACACCACTTTACTACTACATGACAAATATGGCAATCAACTATAGCGTTGACTACCAAAATGTACACATGTACCGGAGTCGTGGACCAGGTCCATGACTCCAATTGGATATCATGGACCAAGTCGACGACTCCAGTCATATTTGAGCCCATAGATGAGTACTTGGTCCATGATTTAGCGAAGTCGTGCACAACTTCACTATTCTTGTCAATAGTTTCGCGTCTTTCCTATTTCTATCAATATTTATTAAAAACACATTATTAGAAAAAATTTCTAGACATTGATAAAAGTCAAATAGTCTCTATTATCGATAAAATCTAAAACTTTGTTATATTTTGTAAATATTTTGTTTCTCATTATGCTATATTCGAAAATGCTCATAATATTTATTTAATGATAGGAATTTTGTTTTCATGATTTTTGCTAAAGTTGTTAGAATGGATAGCAATTTGAGAGATATAATCAAGGGTACAGCAAGGCAATATTTAAAAAAATTACAAATATAACAAATTATTATTGATAAGCTTATTATTTGTTGGTTGATAATAGACCAATATTTATAATAACAAATTTGGTTATATTTGTAATTTTTTAAGATTACAATGATTATATAATACTTTGAATCTAATCTAATGGCTCCATATTTGTGCTCGTCCATTTTTAATGATAGGTTTTACACAAGATTTCATTTTATGTGAATTCGGACAGCTGTAGTTAATTTATGAGTGTAAAAAGTTATTAGAAGATTTTATTTATTGATAGTGGTTTTGTGGGTGATAAAATTAATGTAAGATGTCAATTATGAATTAATTATACTTTGGGTTCTTTGAAAAATTCACCGACTTCCCTCTGTGTTTGGTCTCCTATGTATGATCAGCGATTTCCAAGGTCACACTTCAAATAAAAAGATGGTTTCACTGTTCTTTTAATTAACTTTGTTTGTCCTTTTCCTTTACTCAAAATTTTCTTAAAGCTACACAATCCTATTGCATCGAAACAAATAATCTTATCACTAAATAATTAAATATTTGAACACTTATTTGATACATATTTATTTGGATCTAATAACAAAATAAATTTTTTATTATATTTATCTAGCAGTTCAAACCATAACAATACATTTTTTTATTATTATTTTGAGAATAAGAAAAACTCCTCAAATTAAGCACAACTACTAACATATCATTTATTCTATAAGATAAAAAAAGAATACGTTGTTCGATAAGGTTCTTTAAATGATGGCAATGACTCCCCCCATTGCTACATAACCATATTTTTCTTCAGACAAGTTATTTAGTTTTTCTTTTCTAATTTTGTCTTAACAATATTTATAAAATATAATAATAGTTTTTTAGATTTTATTAAGGATAAAAATTTATTAGTGTTCGATAGAAATTTATGATGGATAGATCCAAAAATTTGTTATAATTTGTAAATATTTTGATTTATCCAATATGTGTATCAATATTTGTAAATTTTAATATATATCAACTCCGAGAACAAATTTATCTATTGAATCTATTGTTTCTAGAAAATACCTCACATACGTATATTTTATGAGGATGTGCTATTAGTCTTCTAGATAAATTATTTTAAATAGAAAAATACTGAAAATATTTTTCGATGTAGTAAAATGACAAAATAAGTTTTTTTTTTTTTTTTTTTTTACCATTTTACTATAGATGAAAAGAGTTCATCTTTTTAGGGAAAAACTGATTGAGTATGAGAAATATAACACAAGAAATATAACACAAGCATTTTATCAAGAAAAAGAAATGCACTTTGGCATAAAAGTAAAACTTTGTAATTAAAATCGTAATACATAGTTATTTTTTTAAAAAAACAATCGATAATGAACTAGTATTAGGTAATATTAAAATAAGATATTTGAAAGTACTGAATAATAATGGAATGTATATCACTACAAGGATTTGGGAAACTTCCAATGCCATAAAGCGTTGGTCTTTGTACCCAAAGGCATCGGGACAGCCTCTTCTGACGTTAGATGTGCTATCAGGAAGAACATTAGGCGTACTGCGTCAAGGGAGCAATTTCTACGTTGAGAATGCCTTATCCCCGATGCCATTCATACTGACGAATGGTGGACATCGATAGTGTAGTACACTCGACGTCCCCTTCGTGCGTCAGGCGTAGCTTTCTCCCAATGCAACTTTGGAGAAGCTTGCCCTGACGCCTTTTCCATGACATCAGGGAATGGAGTTATTCTCGACGCCTTATGTGCGTCGGGAGAAATTATTATAAATATATATTTAATTATTTTATTCAAATTATTTTTTATTATCACGAGATATTGTTTTTATTTCGATTGAAGAAACAACAAACAAAATTAATAACAAATTATTAAAATAAAAAATTTGAAATTTATAAAATTAGATACTAAATCCGAATGTATAACAAAAATTACAAGTTGCTTAAATTGTTCAAAATAATTACATGAAACGAAAAAAACTACGCTATTACCTAATTATTTTCGTGGACTCCAAATTCAAAGAACTCACACCGTGTCAGATCCAACTCCACTCCCCACACTTCAACAACTTCAATCGTGAATTAAAACTCATGCAGTTTCTTCGTCGTTCCATTTGCTGGCCTGTGTAGTTATGTCTGTCACCATGTGAACATCATTTAGCTTTTTCTATTCGCAAGTCTTCACGATTCTTCTTGACATCAAAGTGGTGAGTTTTTTTGTGCTTTGTTTCCATCTCAAATTTTATTCGCACTTTCATCTCAAATTTCGTTGTAGATTCGTTCGTGCCCAGATATGTTGACTGCAGGGGATTTAGTTCATCAAGACGATTTGACTCCCATAAAACTTGGTTGTGAGAACAACTACATTCTGGCAATATAACAATTTTTGTAGCAGAAATATAATGCCACGAGTTTAGAAGGGGGACATGAATGAACCAGTATCACATCTGAATGAGAAGGATTCTGAGGACATGAAAATAATGTTAAGAAAGACTTAAAAATAATTAAAATTTACTACCTATATCAACAAGGTGTACCTTCCTTTTTTCCGTGGCTCGATCATAGGAACTCCAAAGTTAAGCGTGCTTAGCTTAAACAGTTCTATGTTGGGTGACCTTCGAGGAATTTTCCTAGAATGCATGAAAGTGAGGACAAAGCATGTTTTAGGGACCCATGTTTGTATGTGAGGAGAACTTTCACTCTAATAAGCCTTTAAGATAGTGAGTATGATGTCAGGTAGCAGGGGATGTAGGCGAATGCCGGAGATCCAAATTTCAAATCCTAGACCTGAGGCGTTACAAGAAACTTGTTTTCATTTATTCGATTTAATTATTGTATTGAGTTTTGCTTTGACTATCATTAGCATTTTGATTACGTTTCTCGATTTGTTCTCCCTTTTGGCAAAATTTTAATTTCTTTGATTTTCTAACTACATTGGTGGCGATTATTAATGTTTTGTTTGGAATTTCATTTAGTCATCTCTAGGTTTTCTTCATCATTCATTCTGGTTAGATTGCATTACTTCAAATGAATTAGTCTTAGTTTGTATACTTTGTAATGGGGGACACTCTTCCTAGAAAAGATGCAAAGGATGTTTTAAAGAGGATCATCTTTGTTTGTTATTGAGCATCATTAATATGTAATTATTCTTCAAACTTCTATTTCTATGTACACATAATGTTATTAATCTGTGATTTTTGTTGTTGTGTTCTTGTTGTACGTCCAGAACCCAATGTCAGGTACAGGTTGATGATGTATAGAACTTATTTATCAGATTGTATGCTAATTTATTTCAATGAGCCTAACTGTTTTTTTTTTTTTTTTTTTATTAATGTGGCTTATTTGTGTTCGCATTGGTTAGGTTAAAGTTCAAACATGGTTTGAATCTTTTGAGATGCTTAGAGTCTCTGCGTGGAAAAACTAAGGTCTAGAATTTCAGTTTCTGTTGAGAATCTCTTGCACTCTTCTTTTGATGGAGAATTAAGTTGAGATGATTAGGACATCTAGAATTTCAGTTTCTGGATGGGAACTAACTCACAGTAAATGATGTGGATTCAAATTGTATCCAAAATGTGTGAGGCATAGCGTAGCAAGAATAATGGTAAATAGTGAGTTTTAAATGTTCATGAGTCCTATGTTTTTTCCTCACTAATGCAAATGTCAAATGTTAGTGGTGAAGTAACATTAGGCATTCATATTGGGTGAAACTTCTTAGATTTTATACATGCCTTAAACTCTATAAACTCTTGTATATGGGTAATAATTAAAGAGAAGGACGTGAGCTGAAGCTTAAACTTAAGAATTCTCTCGAATTATTTTTCTTGACATGTCAATATCTTATTTTTATTCGAAAATTAAATATCTAGTTCTTGACATGGACATCCTTATTTAACTTCGATTGAGATGAAGGTCATACTCTTTCTATAACGTTTATGGACAACAATATGAAGCAACCATTTTGCCTTCAACTTAAATATTTCTATCAGAGCTTTAGAGTCAATTACATAAAATATTAAATACTCTAACGCCTTCATTGTATGTAGACTAAATAAAGTATTTGCTTGATTTTGAAAATAACAATCTTGTTTTAATTTTAACTACTTATCCTAAGGAATTTGATTATATGCTTTGTGATTATTCAAGATCTTTTCAATTTTTGACGTAGAGCATAAAGGAATTTATTTTCTTTTCCAATTTTAATGGACATTTTCTTAGACTAGGAATGCTTTGTAACAACCTGAATGATTGTAAATTGTGTTATTCTCCATGTAGTGTCAAATACCATTGTGCATAGGCACTTTGGTTCCAACATAGATTTTGTAAGTTTTTTTCTTGCCATTTGTTTGCACTTATGCTCTATCTCTACTTGTAAGTTCATTCATTGTGTTGAAATCAATATTCCATTTACTTTACAAGTATTCTCTTTTTTTCCCTCAATGAAGGTGGTGGTGCTTATTAAAAGAGGAAAGCACATACCTACAATGATTTCTTACGATCATTACTTTCGTCAAGGATCCTGAATCATTCTCTACGCTTGGTCTCATTACCTCGCGTTTAGAATATTGTATCAATAAGATCCGATAACATATAGATTCATCTTTGTTGCTCAAGCCGCCTAACACAATGCAGTCCTTTTCTACATTGGCCAGCTTCACTCCATCATATAGGCCTTTCCAACATGGTTGTCTTTAACTTCATGTGCACATAACAGTTAGCTCATTCAAAGGAAGCAACTAATGGTTTGAAAAGTATTTTATAATCAGTATCATAGTTATCAATCGAGCTTTAAATATTATAAAACATGTTTGAAATCATATAAATACTTTAGAAGAAAATGTCACTCAATATACTTAGCCTTAGTGTAACGATCCAACTCTTTATACTAAGCTAAGGTCGTTACCTTAAAGATAAATAATAATTTTGTCAATTTCTTGGAAAGAGAAAAACTAAATTTTCATTAAAAAATACCATGAAAATATGCTGGGAGCGGGTTTTACAAATTTTAAAGACAATAAAAAATAGATAAAATAATATTTAAACTTAAAATGCTGAAAACAAACAATGAAAAGTGGAAGCAAAACTGTGTCCCCATGTGGCATGCAATTGATCCTTCTTGTCTCACTCACCAGATTTCCTCTATCTTTACCTTTGCTTGAAATATTAAACATAGAAAATGATGAGTATAAACACATACTCAGTAAGGGACCCACTACTAGTCCCGCTAGGTGTTTGTTAACTTCCTGTTAGAGTCTTATAAGAAGGTACCACATAATTGTTGTGCTCTTAAACGCATGCTATCCAATGATCATGTAGGGACACGTCTGGGCTCTCAATGAACCCGAAGGAATCACCCTAAAGGAGAGTCAGGTTGTAAGTGATCTTGTCGAATCACACATAAAAGCTATCCACACAGGCGTAAATAGGTGGTTATCCCGAGGAACACCTATATGATACGACTCTAACAGATAAAGCTAACATAACATTTATCTATAACATGTAGCATATCATAAATATCATAACATGGCATGAATATCAATCATAACGTCCTTGCCATATGATTAATATTTCATGCATCATAACATAGTCATATCAGTCATAACATAACAATCACATAAGTCATAATACATCAGTCACATATCGATCATAACATCTCAATCATCCATATTAGTCACATTATGCATCTTAGCTACATCAGTTCATAATGAAAAATACATGCAAACTTTTAATCTTATGTTCGAAGGTCTAGTAGTAGAATATCTTATCTCATATTAGCTAAAGTTATTCTTTTGCCAAAATTGAGGTTGAAACTAATTCAACCTTGATGGGAAAAATTCATCATTTAAATCTTCAAGATTTGCCAAGGGAACTTTTCAAAGGCATGCAACCAAAGTCAATTCCAAGATGAAGAACCTTATCTTTTTCTTTCTCTTTTTAATTTGAGCATTCCAATGATATTTACAGAGCCAAATAATAATAATATTTATCATTATTATTTTTTTTTCCTTTTCCTTTTTCTTATGGGA
>JBBPDI010065781.1:0-19144 GCA_037974545.1 Cucumis variabilis
TCAACATACACTTTTCAAAATCTTCCTTTTACAATAAAGAAAATCTAACGTACTTTCCTTTAAAGAAAATCTCCCTCTCCTGAATTCCTCCTTGATCTTATTTTCTAGGACAATGACAAGGTGGGGAGAGTGGATTTTCTAGGACAATGACAAGGTGGGGAGAGTGGTGAAGAGGCAAAGTGGAAAAAGTTCGTGGGAGAGAAAATTGGGAGGAAGTGGTTAAGGGAAAATAGGGAAAACATGAGATTTAAGGATTTTTTATGAGGTCTTTTAAAAAATATAACAAAGCAACAAAATATTTACACCTATAGAACAATTTTAAAAACGGAAAAAGCCACAGGCCAACAATGGTAAATACAAAAAATACCCGATGATTAATTGGCATCCAACACGCGTAATATATTTGGAAAATGATGGTTTAGATTTGGCTATTCTTTCCTACATGATCGTTTAGATTTCATAGATTTGGGTAGTTAAATTTAAACGATATTTTTTTAAGATTCTTTGTACAAGATTATTTAGATTTGACAAACAATCATTTAGATATGACACATGATTGTGATCGTTTAGATTTGATCGTTTAAATTTGAATAACCAAATCTCAATGATTTTTTTCAAAATTTTTTGTTACACTATCGTTTAGATTTGAGATACGATCGTTTAGATTTGACCGTTTAAATTTGGGTAGCCAATCAAAATGATTTTTTTTCAAATTTTTTTGGTACACAATCGTTTAGATTTGTTACACGTTTATATTTGAAAAATGATCATTTAGATTTGATTATTTTTGGTATGCGATCGTTTACATTTGGCAATCTAATATCGTTTACATTTGTTATTTGGTTGTTTAAGATCGTTTACATTTGGCACATGATCTTAAACAACCAAATAACAATTTGAAAAAATAAAAAAACTTGCAGAAGATAAAAAACGATGGAAAAGAAAAGAAAAATTTCAGAAGAAAAAATATGGAAAGGAAGGACAAACATAAATATTTTTAAAAAAATGCAAAAGAAGAGAAAAGGATGATGGGAGGAAAAAATATTGTAGAGGAGGAAAAGAAAAAAATAGCAGTAGAGAAAAGAAGAAAAACGATGATAAGGAATGTAGAGAAAAAGAAAAAAATCGCAATAGAGAAAAAAATCGCATAAAACGGTATAACATATTACAAGATTAATCCAAATTTCTAAAATTTTTCAGAAATGTCTTAAATTGACTAATATTTTATACAAATATAAGACTCAAATGACTAATTTGTCCATCTTTATTATTAATAATATATTAAGAAATAGAAAAAGGAAAAAGGAAAGTGGATCATGATTAATATTTACATTTATTAGATATCTTATGTAAATATAGTAGGTGATTAATTCTATCATGGTAATATTATAATAAAAATTTTTTCGTTAATTATTTTTATTTTGGTGATTTTGTTAAAAAAATATTCTCTCTCGATCTCTCTCTCACTTTTCAATCTCTCTCTCGGTCCATTCTTTCTTTTGTTTTACATTGTTTTTCATATATTCCATCAAATTATAGTATATATTGAATAATATGGTGTATATTTTATGAATAAAAAGTTCTTATATCAATTTGTTTATAGAAGGTTGACTGACAATGAGAGAAATCAAGTACTTGGGTTACTATTTAGAAAATTAAAAGAAAAAGTTAAAAAGTTCCTTCTTCGAATACGTTAAACATTGATTCCATTATCTTCACAAAAGACGCCGAATAATAGAAGATTAGGAGAAGTATAAGCGGTGAAGAAGAAGAAGAACATCGACAGGCAACTGGTATAGTGATCTTTCGAAAAAAATTGCCAAAAATTTAAGGTTAGTAAGAATTTATATTTCGTATTTGAAATACATTAGAGCTTATTGAGTATATTGAAGATAACACCACTTATGTATTATTGAATATATGAAGTAGTATATATATGTAAGAATTAAAGAAAAATACTGACTGATACATAATCTGTGTATACAGTGATATATAAATGCAGTAAGAAAAAATCGCAAAATATGAAGAAAAAAATATGTATATATTATTGAATATATACAGTAGTATATATGTAACAAATCACAAAACATAAATGAATTATTCAATAACATACATGTAAGAAATAAAAAAAAATACTGAGTGGATATATAATCTATGCATATATTGGTATATATACGTAATAAGAAAAAATCACAGAATATGAAAAAGAATATGTGTATGTATTATGGAATATGTATAGTAGTATATATGTAACAAATCACAAAACATAAATTTATTATTCAGTGGTATACTATAGTATATACGAATGACAGAACATTTAATAAAATTCTATGTCGAGCATGACACGAAGATGAACTGAATAATAAAAAATTAAACAAAATAAAAGGAACATGACCAGAATATATGCTACGGAACGAAAGAACAAATTTTTAAGGAAAAAAATATATTTTATGAAAAGGAAGAAAGAATATACAAAACGAAAAATGAAAGAAAAAAAAGCTAAATGTATATTCTTTAGCAAATTGAAAGGGAAGAAGAAAGCAATTTTTTGAAATACAAATCGAAGAAGAAAGCTGACGCCAAAATTGATGATCGTGAGAAAAAATTTTTTGGTTTGGGCATGAAATTGATAACAATTATTTTCTAGTATAATTCAAAATATTATTACCATATAAGATAATAATTTATACCATATTTAAATTTTTGCAAAGCTAATATAATAATTATTAATTATTATATGTATTAATAATTAAGGAAATTATCATTTACATAATAAATTGAGTATAAATAAGAAAATAATTTGAATTTAATTTTAAAAATTATATATAATTAATAATTACGACAGTGTTATAATTGTCCTAAAAATATACGAAAACCTAATCAAGAAAATAAATCATAATTTAGGACATTTGTGAAATTTTCTAGTAGATTTAGGTCTTTTGTCTAAATCTTTCAATTTTTTAAAAGATGGCCACTTTCATTGGCTTTTTCATTTTGTTACGGGGGCTGTAAATATTTTATCGGTTTATTATATTTATGAAAAAATATTAATAAACATTTGAATTAAGGAGTTTAATTTAAAATATAATTTCAAATTGTTATTAAAAATATATATTATGTATTATTTAATAATAATTACCGATATTGTTAATAAAACGTTTAAAATATAACAAAATCATAATCTTATAGTTATATTTGTCATTATTATAGGAGAGGTTGCTACAATCTTGTCCAACAACAAAATCGCTGATTTAGTACTTAGAATTTACTAAAGTTGAATGTTGTTTTATTTATGTGAAATCTGCGATATCTTACCTTATTTTGGACTCACTAAAATACAATGTACTTTGAATCTTTGAATTATCACTATGATACATTAAGGATTAATATAATTAGATACATTAAGGATTAATATAATTAAATAAAATTGGAGTGCCAAGCTTTTTACTATTTTTCTTATTCTTGTCGTCTTTTATCATTTTTCAAGTTGCTATCTACAATTTTACTATTTATATAATTATCTTATTATTAAACCATTTTCTTATTCATATTTATTAATCATTTTAGTTTTTAAGCAATGTTACCAATCATTTTAATTTTTAAGCAACGTTGTTCAATAATCTTCAAATTGATCCACATGAGAGGTAAATTTATTGAGAGGTAAATTTATTTTGAAATATTATAATTATGTTTTAATAATTTTCCAATTTTTGTAGCCTACAACAAAAATTAACAAAATTTGTTATAGTTTTTGTCACGACGTGATCGCAATACAGAGCAGTCGACATCCTCATTTATTTTAATCTTAATAAATAAATAAGTTTGGAGTCGACATCCTCATTTATTTTAAACTTATTTATTTAATCTTAATAAATAAATAAGTTTGGAGTCGCCACCATAGATTTTGTTTCAAAGAATGATCGTGAGAAAAAATTCATGGTTCTCAATTCGCACATGGAAGAAAAAAAAAATTAAGCATGAATTGATAACTATGAGTGACATAGGAGCTATTAGAAAAAATTCAGTTTATTTTGTTTCAAAGAATGAATTTTTTATTAACTTCAAGAATATTAAAATATCAAACTTTGGTATTTTGATCTCCATCATAAGTGTTTAATGAGAAATTTCATGTATCTATGGATTAATAAATTCATAAAAAACACTATTGAGTCCTATTTTAAAATATAGAATTGTTTATAATTTTTTAAAACAATTTATTAATTAATTTCCAAAATGAGAAATTTCATTTATTTATGAAATTTAAACCATAAAATCCATAAATAAAAATTGAGTAAGAAATTTTGGCCAATTAAATTTTATCATGTCATCCCTACAAATAATTATGATTTGATTGAGTTTAGGTAATTAAGTTTTATCACACCCAACCCAATTCAGGTCCTAGATATAAAAATTGGGCCAAAAAGATAAAGGGCCCAAGTTCAAGTCCATCAAGAAAATAGGCCTAAGTCCGCCTAATGCTCGTGGAATTTCTCTATAAATAGAGACATTTCCATTCATTTTTTAGGATATTTGGTTGAAGTAAGAATTGAAGCTTTGAAGAATTGAATACTCAAACTTCTAAAAGCTCTCAAGATGTGCAAGTTGTCATCAACCTCTAGATTAACATCTTCTGAAATATTGAAGACTTGAAAGATTAAATTTTCCTTGGATTCTATAAGATCGAAGCTCAAATAGACTTGCAACTGCAACATCCTAGAGATCGAAGACTAAGAAGTTCTAAATTTAACTTGTATCAGAGAGAAAGTATCAAAACAGTAAATATTAGAAATTGTATCCACTATACAAATCAATATGCAAACTTCGATTCCACAAATTATTTTTTTCCATAAATCTTGTGTGAACAATTACTCCTTTTCCGTCTCAAATATTTTTTTCATATAAAATTGGCAAAAATCAAATGAATTTTTTCATACATTTTGTAATTATGGAAATTAAAAAATAAAAATTAATAATAATAGAAAATCAGTGTGAAATATGAGAAATAATATAAAGATTATGAAATAACACAAGTAAGTAATTACAAAGTGAAATAAACACATGGTGTGAAATAAATAGAGAGAAAGATAAATAAATACAGTATGAAATAAATACAGGTTGTGATACCAATTAAGTCTAATTAATTGATATCAACCCAACCAACTTTACCATTTATACAATTAATATGAAACAAGCAACAAATTTAATAAACAGTAAAAAAAAATCAACAATTTGTGAATCACATGACCAATTAATATCAAATCCTATTATTTTCACAACAAAATTAATGAACAGTAAACAACAAATTCAATAAAAGCCAAATGAAATACTAAATCTAATAAATTTAAAACTAGGTCTAAATCTAATAAATTTGAAGCAAAGAATCTAATAAATTTGAAACACAATAAACTGGTTGGCCTAAATCTAATGGATTGGAAATCATAGTAAATCAAATTGGTCTTAATCTAACCAATGGAGCAAATGAGAAGATTTTTTTTTTTTTTTACCATCCAAAATCAATATCTACCCTTTTCAAAATCTCTCTTTTACAATAAAGAAAATGTAACGTACTTTCGTTCAAAGAAAATCCTCTCCCCTAAATTCCTCATGGGATCTTTTTTTTATAGCGCAATGAGTAGTAGTTTTTTTTAGAGTGGGGAAAAGGCAGAAGAGAAGGGAAGTAGGGAAGTGTTCTGACAGTAGAGAAGATAGGAAGAGTGGTGAAGAGGAAAAGAGAAAAAAAGGTCTTGGAAGAGAAAATTGGGAGGAAGTCGTTGAGAAAAAGCAGGAAGGAGAAAACGTAGGGCTTTTTTATTTTGTTTTGTTTTCTTACTTTTTTTAGTTTTTTTTTAAATTTTATTTTTTTTTCAAAAGGTTAAATTCAAATCTTAAATAAATTCAAATCCAAAAATAAAATAAAAATAAATAAGTAAATATAATAAAAAAAAAATTTCAACTAAGGGTGTAAACGAGTTGGGTTAGGTTGGGAGACATTCTCAACACAACCCATATTTTTAGGTTGGTTAGGTTTTCAACCCAAATAACCCAAGTATCCAATCCAATCTAACCCAACCCGTAAAATATGAGTTGGATTGGTTGGGTTATCGGGTTGTATTATTATTATTATTATTATTATTATTTTCGTTTCGCATCAAGTTAAGCAAAAAAAAAAAAACTCTTGAAACTTATAAGATTGTTTAACTTTTATTAAATAAATAAATAATAATAAATCTGTATATATTATATTAATTCGGGTTGGATTGGGTTGACTCAAATTTTTCAACCCTCAAACAAGAAAAAAATAAAAAATTTCAACCCAATTGAACCTACATTTTAAACTAACCAAACTCAATCCATATAATATAAATTGGATAGTTCGAGTTGTTAGATTACTTGGGTTATTCTTACACCTCTAATATCAACCTTGGCTCAAGAACTATAGGTTTGATAAATAAAGGATCTGATAGATAGGTTTCGGCCTCAACTTTAGATCTGGGCTTGATTTAACCAAATTGAAAAGACATCAACTTTAGCTCCAGGGCTAGATTTGATAAATAATGGACCTGATAGACAGACTTTGGCCCCAATTTCAAATTTAGACTTGATTTAACCAAGTTTGAAAAGATATCAACCTTAGCTTCAAGGTTAGTTTTGATAAAAAGTGGACTCATCCTACTTTTAAATTGGGTTGAAATTTAATTTGAAAATAAAATATTGTGCTTTTCAAAGACTCATCCTACTTTTAAATTGGGTTGAAATTTAATTTGAAAATAAAATATTGTGCTTTTCAAAGAAATAAATAGTTCACTACTCCATTTTACCAATCCTATTAACAATTGATGAGCATGCTCATAAGATAGAATAAGACACATGTATAATGAGAGCTTTTTAAGCTGCCAAATTCACCACTCTCCGTATCAAGCAAATGAATCAAAACTGCGAAAGACTGCACTATGTTGTAAAGACCTAATGTTGTTTTAGTCTTGGACTTCATAAAACATGAATCCTTTTAGGATGTAAACTTTCAATTGCAGCAACTCACAATTGTAGCTAAATTTGTCTGAACTTGTAATCACACATTTTCTTAAGTCTTATGAAGAGAAAACCATAAGTTTTATTTGATTTGCAAATACAATAAGTTGTATTGAAGCCTTGTTAATTAACAACATATAGAATAATAGACTGATGGATAATGGATTGACAACTAAACAAATGTTTGATAAATATAATAAGAAATGAAAAGATAACAACGATGTTTTGAATAGAAGTACAAAGAGAGGAGGTAAGGAAAAATTTACACATATGAAAACAAAATTCTAAGAACTAAATGTAAGTTTCCTAGTAATACCCATAACCTCTTTCAACACTACGAAACCTTTAAAAAAAGGCCTCATGCATAATATCATCGAACATTATCTATATTTACATGATTCTTTAACTCAATGTCATCCATATTGGTTAAAAGCAAAGCTCCTATTGAAAAAGTTTTTTTTCACTATGAACGGACCTTCATAATTAGGAGTCCATTTTCCTTGATGATCCTTTTGAAATGGAAGTATCCTTTAACACCAAATCTCTTTGGTACATACTTATCGATACTCTCCCTTCACTCCACTCTAAAAAATGATTTAACTTTTTGCCTTATAAAAACAAAAGGGGAAGATTTTTTTTGGGAGGAAAATTTTCTTTTTATTGAGAGGTTATGTTGATATTTATTTTTTTTGAAGAAAAGGGTACGCTAGATTTCCTTTTACTGTAAAAAAATATTTTCTCAATTCATTGTCATTTGAGAGGATTGAGAAAGCAGGAAGAAACTTTTTCTCCAAATCAAAGGTCTTCAAAGGTATTTTCTCTTTCTTTTACCAGTTAGGTTGAATTAAGTTTAATTAAATTTAGTAGAATTCAATATCGAATAATGTTTGATAAATTTTAGTCTAATTTAGTATTAATTTATGAGATTCAATTAGTCACCATGACCTGTATCACTATGTGTTTATTTTATTTGCACACTTTGTTTATTTGGTTTGGCATTTGTTAGTTGATTTGTCATCCTGTGTTTATTTGATTTGGCATCCCGTGTTTATTTGGTTTAGCACCCCTCTTTATTTGATTTGACATCTTGTGTTTATTTGATTTGCCACCCTATGTTTATTTATTTGTCCTCCTATGTTATTTATTTGCCAGCCTATGTTATTTATTTGTGTGCCTGTGTTATTTATCTCACGACAAGCACATTACTCTATTTCACCTGCATATTATTTTATTTCACTTGCATTTACTTTATTTCACCTGCATTTACTTTATTTCACAATCTGCCTGCACATTACTCTATTTCACCTGCATATTATTTTATTTCACAACATGTATTTCTCAAATTTTACACTATTCTATTATTATTATTCATTTTCCAATTTGAATATAAAAATTTAAATTGAAGAAGAAGTAAATTTTTTTATGGGTTTCATAACTTAAATTCCATGAATACTTGAAATTTCTCCATTTGAAATTTAGTTAATAAATTGCCTTTAAACTTATAAACAATTTCATATTTTTTAATGGGATTGAGTAATGTCTTTTATGAATTTATTAATTTTTAGATACATGGAATTTCTCATTAAACACCTAGGATGGAGATTAAAATATCAAAGTTTAGTATTTTACTATTCTTGAGGTGAATAAAAAAAAATCTTTTGTAACATAAAAAAAAAACTCCATTTTTCTAATGGCTCTTACTCTACTCATAATTATCAATTCATGCGTAGGTTTTATTTTATTCGATCTAAATTGAGAACCATGGGACATTTAAAAAACCAAATAAAAATTTTGTTTTGTGAACCTCTTTGATTTAGTTTAAAATATAAAATTGAGTAACCATTTTATGGGTGTTGTAGGCTGCTAACACCTTTCTTGTATACAACTGACTCCCGAACCTATACTACAAGAAATATCAGTTACGATAGCATCAAAAAACATTATTGTTGATTTTCGATAGCGTTTTCAAAATGCTTTCGTAGCTGATGTTATTGAAAGTTTATAGCTTTCCATAGCATTTTTATAACGCTGTGCAAAACGCTATAAAATGTTTCTATTGATAGCACATATATGATGCTATAAATGCTTTTACAACGTGAAAAAAAAAACGCTATTGAAAATTGGACAACGTTTTTTATTGCATTGGAAAAATCTTTATCAAAACGTTTCAATAGCGTTTTCTACATTGGAAAAATGCTATAAAAGATATTTTATAACGTTTTTTATTGCGTTCGAAAATCATTATCAAAATGTTTCAATAGCTATTTTAATAACATTGAAAAAGCGCTATCAAAATGTTTCAATAGCGTTTTAATAACATTGGAAAAATGTTAGAAAGGACTGTAGCGTTTTTTTATTACATTCGGAAAAGTGTTGTTATTTTAATAACATTGAAAAAATGCTATAAACCATTTTTATGAATGCTGTCGTAGCAAAAAGTCTTTGACTTTTAATAGCAGTTTTTGTAGAGCTATTAATAACAATATAAAAATTGATATATTATAGTTTTAATTCACTGTTATGAAAACTTTGGACATTAATATTTTTTCTAAATCCATATTTCACAATTAAGAGTCACATATGCCATCTACCAAAAAACAAATGTGAATGTCAAGATTGTCACATAATGCAAAAAACATTGGTCAATGGTCAATGGTTACAATGGAAGAAGGTCAAGGACGTAATATACAGATAAGGACACAACGACTAATTTATCTAGTGACTTCTCACACAATCAACAAGAAATATGAACTTAATCTGTTGTATGAAAGCTTAGTCATTAGCGCAACTCTTTAATTCCCTTATTTAGTTTTCATCTATCAATATTATGTCTTTTAAAATAAAGAACACACAACAGAACAACAATATAGCTTCTCAGAGCTAACAAACCAAACATCCATTAAAAAAAAACCATACATCCACACAAAAGTAAAACCTCACTTGAAAAAAAAAACACCTAAAACTCATAAGAACAATAACCTATCAATAAAAAAAGAGAGAAACAATACTAGTTCTAGAAAATCCAAACAAACAAAAACATAAGTAAACAAAACAACGAGTGACGAACAAGATAATGTTGGAAAATAGATCTAAGGGAAAAAGTAAATCTAAGATAGATTCAAAAGAACTTCATCGTATTAAAATGAGTGTGAAGAACAAATTACCAAAAATTTAGAGCATTAAGCATGAGACCAAAAGTTAAATTTAGTGGTGAAATCCATACATGGTGTCAAATAAAACTGAACAGACAACCATTAAATGACAGATTTGCAAATATTTCCATTTCATGATATGAAAAACAACAGTATATATCATCAATCAGAAGAAAACCAGCAGTCATTTTGTAATGTTGATAGCTTGCTGGATGTGCTCATTTTAAAATAGCCTGATCCACATATTTTATTTCTAGTTCCAATCTTTTGACATCATTAATATATCAACTAGACTGACAAAAAAGAACATTTAATTTATTCACTATGCTAAGGATTGGGATTAAAGAAAAATATATGTCAACCTACGTTAAACTAATCTCGTGTCAGTAATTTTATTAAAAACAACAATAACAATACTAAGAATAATGCTAAATGAAGTGGAAGCATACCAACAGTGGCTTGCTTGTAGACCTGTTCATCCTTTTTTAGAACACCATCCCAACTCACCATTTCGAGGGAAAACATATGGATTTTGATCCAACGTCTAAAAGTGAAAAGATGAAAAGTGGAATCATATAAAAAAACCCGAGTATCCATTAATTCAAATGCAATTTAACGCTAATGAATTTACTCTTGGCTAAAATGAAGACATACTGAACAAGGAGATGAGTGATAACAACGTTGAAATCATGAAGTCTAAAAGGAAAGAAATGCAAAACTTGCCTTCAACTTGACAATCTCCTACTCCCGTCTTACAAGGGTGATAATTGACAATTGACATATTCCAACTGGCTACAGAAGGGGGAGAGTGGAAATGATTTAGTGTTTTTCTCACAGTAAAAGATTAAAAAAATTATCTATTGAAGTATATTCTCTTGGGATGTTAAGTAGATTCCTTCGAATGGATGGAAACCACTATAGTCCTTGGTCTTTTAAGTTTCATGTTATAAGAATTTAGCTTGATTTCAGGAAGCTAATAGCTATGGTCCCAAACATAAAGGTCCTGACTTCATGGATCATAATTTAGCTTAAAGTTCATAGGCCCTGACTTGACTCCATTAGTGATCAACTTAGGCATACAAGTAAAAGGCTAAGTCGTTAACTTTCTATATGGAAGGCCTAATTAGAAGACTAGTAAATAATGGTATTGTGAAATATAGACAAAGAAGCAGAAAAAGAGATAGCAGAAAAACTCACATTGGCAGTGGCATACGTTGATCCAGAGCCTTCAATTAAAACAAGTCCATCTCGAGAAGCTTTATCCATAGCATGCAAATATACAAAAAAGAATAAGATTACAATAAGACTTTTAGGAAGATGTTACTACATCAAGTATCTCCTGTGGTTAGATTAGATAACTTCGGCTTGTCTCGAGACTTCATGGCATGCTGCTGGATACTCTATTCAAGATTTATCTTAATTGGAATGGTTTTATTCTTCTGGTATAATCTTGCTACTTCAATGTCTTTACTTCACTCACTTTTTTAGCAAAATTAGAAGATTGGATAGTGAATAGTGTATATCTTCCTTTGATATCTTAATCACAAGAATTTTTTTTTAACTAGTCTTTTCATGATATTGTGAACAATTGAAAATTTCTTCTTTAGTTTCTTGCAAGTGAGGGTCTTCCTCAGCCCAAGGTTGATTCTTTTCTCTCTATTTATTTAAATACAAATAGGTTTTTTTCTCAATCCATAAAGGGGAAAAGCAATGCACCAAAAAGGGGGCACAAAAATTTGACAGAAAAAAAAATCCTAAGGGGCAGAAAGACTTGTATTTTCCATGCTCACTAACTTAAAACGTTGGACTTTTCACTAGAAATTTTCAATAATTTGTTTTCAGTCATGTTACCATCTCAATGGATCTACATGCTTGAAAAAAAGCCTCCATGATTTTGTGTGCACATGAAAGACAAGATTGATATCAGTAAATTCAATAGTGTGGAAGTGATTTCAAAATAAATTTACATCAACTTTAGCAATAGAGTGACCCAAAAAAATGGAAATAATAGATACCAAGAGGATACCTTCTCAAGGATAGCCACATATGATTTTGAATCAACATTCACAATGTCATCAACAAATTAAACTTTGACTTTCAAAATAAACTAAAAAGTTTTTGTCACTTGACTCTCACACTCACCTATAAAGCTTCTAAAAAGTGCATATACATCCATGGCTCCACCTTGTCATTGTCAAATATCAAATATCATGAGGGGTATTTTGGAAATCTGCTTACACATTTCTTGAAAGTTATATTTCTTTTTGTTATTAATCAATCACAAAGGAGAAGGAAAACCAGGGAGAGATTTTGATATTCCAATTTGCATAAAAATGAACTAACCTCATGACATGAAATCCCACATCAGTTTAAATAGACAACAATGGAAGCTTTAAACCCATTAACAGAACAAAAAAACAAAAACTGAAGCCCCATTGTCCATTAAAATATTTGGATGAATTTTAAAGACTCATTCCTACTCCTATTGATCAAACATAATACAATTCTAACACCCAAAGGATGCAAAATCATTCTAGGAATACAAGGGATCATCAAAACCAAAAAATGAACAAATAAGTAATAGAAAAATAAAAAAATTATCACTGAGGTCAAAGAAACCATAGCCAACAGTTACAGTGGTTGAAAACTATAGGAGATATCATGAGTTACTCCATCTTCAAAGAACTGACATAATGATAAAATTCAATGATTTTCACACTGCACAAATTGCACCTCAAACCTCATAAATCTCACACATCAAAACATGAACAATCATAAAGAAAAATAGCAAAAACATGTTGTAAGGCTTTACATACACAAAATGAAGATTCTAAACAATGAAGATATTGATTCCAGACTTAAGATTAGAGGGTTGGTTATGCTATTAGATCTCACAAACCAAATAACATAAAGAAATCCTCAAAACTGAAATTATTGTCCAATATTTGCATATGCTAATTGGATTTAAAACCAGGGAAACTTCTCCATATTCCAATAGTTATCTCCAAGTGAAGAACTAAACACAAAACACCAAACCCCACATTCATTCAGCTGAAAAATGTCATGATTTCTTACATAACTTATAGATTCAAAACTTCAAGAATACATAGAAATCACAAAACTAGACAAAAGGGGAGTGAAAACACAAGGTTTTAAATAAGGAAACCTAAAAAAAACACCACTCATGAATTCAAATGAACACATTAGTCAAGTAAAACAACTTTAGCATAAAAATGATATCCAGAAAAAAGAAAAGAGAAAAAGAACTAGAAGTATTCCATATACCATAGAGTCAAAATAATTTAGCCAAAATGAGAGAGAAAGTAACACTTATCTTTGTCAATAATCAAACCTCCAAGCAAGATAATTAATGATAGAGTAAAGGTATCCAAAGTAGTTGCAATAATTAATGTTTTCTCAACTGCGGCCAAAAGTTGAAACATCGATAAACCAATTTGATGTGTGGCAAACAGTGTCAAAACCTTCTAAAAGAATCTAAAGAATCAATAAAGAATTGTGGGTAAGTCAAGGTAACAATTTTTGACAAATTAAAAATAGGAGAGAAAGGAAAAATATATACCGACTAGGAGTAGGAGTAAACCCAGTTGTGTAATAAGTAAGAAGAACCCATATCCCTAATTCTATAAGAGAAACTCTTAGAAGCCAAATAGGTAAACTGAATGCCCATGTTGGATAGAATAAGAAATCGCTTTGCTTGAATAATGCTGGAAGCCTAAAAATAGTCAAACCCAACTTTCTCATGCCATTAAACATGACATTCATGAGGCTGAAGAACAAAGCTCCTAAGAACTTGCTTCCATCAATCACATTGCCCAATTTCATTTCAGTCCCTAAAAACAGGCATACCAATGATGGACATGATAGTAATTAATTGAACGTCATTCAAAAGACAATGAGAGCAACAAAAATTGAACCTACCCCATTCAACAAGATTCAATTTCACAACACAATGTGTCCTTTCACAAAAATTGTGTACCAAGTCGTTACTTTTTTCTATGTTGATTATATGCTTAGAATTCTACTCATTGTGCTCCTAAAACACCTAAACAATAAGAATAAAGTTTAAGAGGCAATACTTAGTTGAAAAACCTTATCAAACTACAAAAATACCCAATGAACAGGTTCTTACATTATAAATAGCCTTAGCCTTAGTACCCTAAACTTATAGAACAAATCTTGTTCAAGTATGGTCCTATCTTCAAAATAGCCTTAAAACTCAATTCAAACACTTTTTTTATCAGTCTCAGACTACAATTAGTGAATTTTTATGGATTATAAACTACACTTAGAGCTGGAAAGGATCTTAATAGAACTTTAAGTAGAAAAGAAAACTTTGATAGTTAAGTTAATCGATAATGTTTGAAATAACTCTTTACCAAGTCACCCTTTTGAGATGAAAAAGAATCCTGGCAATGCATATAAAAATAACCAAAATAGCAAGACAACCACCAAAACATATCACTTTTTTTAACAAATATGAACCTCTAATGTTGATGAATTTGGGCCTAAAAGAAACCGTCTTTTTTTAACAAATCGTTCCTCCATCATAATAAAACTTGAGCCAAAGTTAAATTTGATATCAAACAAACTATCATAAATAAAAGGATGAAAAAAGATACAAACTCACAGGAAAATTGAATAAAATATTCTCAAACAACAACCATCAAAAGCATCTTAACATGATTATAAACTTTTAATTTTTTAACAAGGAGTTTGCGGACTCTAACGAAATTCAATTTACAAGCAATACCAAATGCATGCTATCCAAAACAATGAGTAAACTAATCAAGAATTGTTGATATGTACATTACTATTTTTTTTTATAAGCTTTAGTTTATCATTTGAACTCTATTATGCTAAGATAGGGAGAAAGAGAGAAAGGAAAGGCAAACAAAAAACTAAAAATGGAGAAATTTAGGATTTAGACCTTCGGTGAGAGGATGACCTTTAGCAAGGATTGATTTCCTACCTCTTCGACCTTCGATGAGCAATTTTCATCCTCTTTCACCTTTGATTTTGGACCTTCAACAAGGAGATGGAGATGAAAAGTATAGTGTAGGGAAGAGGAGGGTCGAGATATGAACGAAAGTGAAGGAAAAAAGAGGGAATTTTTGATAAAAGAGAGAAACCACAGCGTTGGAGAAACCTAACAAAAAAAATCCACGCCTTAAAATTTTTGTCTCCCGCTTTTTATTTTCTTTTTTTATAACGTGTTATTAGAATTGTTATGGTTGGATACTATTAAAAGTCATTTTTGTTGTAGTGCTAAATCTAAATTTATGGAGGTCAATGTTTTTTTATGGTGACCAATCATATTTTAATATGGTTATATAGTGGAGACTCCGATCAAACTAATTATTTATTAAAATTATATAAACGAGGACGTCGATCGCTCTGGATCGCGATCATGTCGTGACAAAGATATCTCAACTTTTAAAGGTAGGACAACTTCCATACCATAAACCAAAGAAAATGGTGTTGCCCCTTTGAAGTACGAACAAACATGTGATATCCATGCAATGCAAACGATAAAATTTCATGCCAATCTTTGTATCTTGTTATCATTTTCTCAATGATCCTTTTAATATCTTTGTTGGTTGCCTCAACTGCCCCATTCATATTTGGGAGGTATGAAGGCGAATTTCTATTATTGATCTTGAACTGCTCACAAAGTTTGTCCATCATTTTGTTATTAAGGTTCTTGGCATTATTCGTAATAATACCCTCTGGGAGACCATAACAAAAGATCAATTCTTTCTTGATAAACTTGATCACTACTCCTCTTGTAAAATTGCAATAAGATGTCGCCTCTATCCATGGCCACAAGAATAAAATGATGACCATTTGAGACTTTAGATCAATGGGTCTAATAACATCTATTCCCCACAAAGAAAATGATCAGGGTGTTGACAAGACATGGAATGAAGATGTTGTTGCATGGATCTTATCCATATAAATTTGCCACTTTTTACATTTTCTTGCATATTTTATGTAGTCTGATTCCATCGTTGTCTAATAATAACCAGATCTAAGAATTTTTCTAGCCATCATAACCAGATCTAAGAACTGGTTTTGGTCACTCACAGTCTAAGACTAGTTTTTTTATGTGTAAATTCGACCTATTTCCTCTTGGCCTGTCAAACAACCAAAACCGAGTATTAGAAACCTAAATATTATGGTCTTCAAATGTTATGCTTGACATGGCTCACTAAGAATAATGCTAAAGAAGTCTATCCTTAAAAAAAAAATCCATACTCTACACATTTCTTGTAATTTTCCACATTCGCAGCACAAAATTCAAATGATCATAACTCTTCCAATACTTAACCAAAACTAGATTTCTTTATGTCAAAATCTTCATTTTGAGGTTCTCTAAAACTTACCTCAGGACATGTAAATCTGATTCCCTGTGAATAATCTTAGGTATCCCTCGAAACTGAACCACTCCAACAATCGCGCGTACCACGACCCCTTTAACTTGTCCCTATAATTTAACTTATTTTTAGTTGTTTAGGGTTCATGGTTTCTTCATAAAAGTTATATTAAATTGAATAATCTTTCCAAATATATCAAATAGAGATCCTAACTCCATCGGTACACCTTGAAATACAAAAAGAAAAAAAAAACTAGAGACCTCTTGATTTCGCGTGAAAACCACCTGCCCTGTTTTCTTTGTCAAAATTCACCTACTAAACATCAGAATTTGCTCAAGCTTTCTTCATAAAAGTTGTTTGAAAATGAAATAGCTTTCAGTAAATTTAAACCTTACCTCTTAATTCTGTTTGTGTAGCTTGTAGTCAACAAAACATCAAAGGTGTGCTGTGTGAATTAACTTCTGCCAAGGATGAAGCTTTGCTTGCAATGCCCTTCTGTTCTTCAACCCTGAAATCTTCAGAAACCTCTTTCTTCTTCCTTTTGCAGCCTCTCCCTTGATTTTTCTGAAAAACAATTGATGAGAAGATGTGGAAGAATGCTACGCCGGTGGATGGGTTTATAATAGGAGAAATTTGCACCAAATGAGCTTTTTTATTTCCTCCTTCCTTATTTCTTTTCTTTTCTCTTTATTTTACTTAATAAAAACCATTATTTAATTTCCATTTTTCTTTTATTCCTTTCACATAAAAAGAATAAAATAATATAGACCAAGAAAAATATCGGATTTACAGTTAGTCATAGTTTGTTATTCTTTTCATTTTAGGAAATGCGAGTTATCTCATGAAGTCATTAGGTGAAGCAAGTTAGGTTCGTCGATGTGAAATCATTTGGTGCGAAGGTTTGCATCAAAATACAGTAGGCATTTTGATCTCCTAACAAGATGTAGAGAAAGGGGTTTCGTTCATAATTCGTTATAATCTTAATCGTCGCTTTACGGATTTCAAATCCGATTTGTAACGATTGTACTTTGCATTCAAAACCTCAATAGTCTGTGTCAGACATCACTTTTCATTAATAACGCCTGACGCTAACCACACAGTTAACCAAACCCTAACCACAATTAAGAACCTCTTTAAAAACATTTCCAAAACCCTAAAAGTAACTTTTATCGCACGATCTTCTTTAAAGTTTCTTGATCCTCATCTAAGCTCTTCAATCATCTTCTCTATCGTGCAAAATAAAATTTCTCTTCTTTTCCTTAATTTCTCATTTTATCTTTTTGATCTCTTTGCAATAATGGCTGAGAACAAAGTATTCGAGGAGTCTAAGAAGAAAGAAGTACCAGTAACGACCAAAACGAAAATTGTTTGCTCTGATGGTCTTGTACCGAAGCAAATACCAATTGACCCCTTGTCCTTTAATATAGAATTGTTTATAATTTTTTAAAGACAATTTATTAGTTAATCTTCAAAATGAGAAAATATATGTATTTATGAAATTTAAATCATAAAATTCATAAATAAACATTACTCTTTTCCTACCTCAAATTTTTTATTCATATAAAATTGGCAAAAACCAAATGAATTTTTTCATATATTTTGCAATTATGTAAATTGAAAAATAAATAAATAATAATAATAATAATAATAATAATAATAATAATAATAATAGAAAAACAGTTGAAATATGTGAAATATGAGAAATAATTGTGAAATAATATATCGATTGTGAAATAACACAAACAAACAAATAAATACATAGTGAAATAAACACAGGGTGTAAAATAAATACAAAGTAAGATAAATAAATGCAGTGTGAAATAAATTCAGGGTGTGATACCAATTAAATCTATCAATTAATATCAACCCAAAAAATCTAACAATATGTTAATCACATTTGATACCACGTAAGTTTTATTTTCATGATTACGCAATAAAACCATAACATTGTATAAAACAATGAATGTGAATACCCTTGAACTACATGATTTTCACAAATAAAACTTAGAGAGTCATATATATTGATCCATGAATGGTCTTATAAGGGTTGTGTTTCTCTCATTTGTCCTCCCTTATCTTAGTTAAGTTTCTTGATGGAGAAGAGTGAACTAATTGAATAAGGTGAGAGGATCAATTCCTAAAATTCTGTTTATGGACATCACCCATCGTGGTGTTTAATTAGGATATTATCTTTTTACCTAATGGGCCTAATAAAATAATAGACCCTAAAGAGATAAAATGGTATATAATGCAAATGTGCCACATTAATAATAAGATTATATTTAAAATAAACATAACATTAGACCAATCAATATCAAATCCTATCATTCCCATAAAAAATTGATGAATAGTAAACAACAAATTCAATAAAAGCCAAATTAAACCCTAAATCTAATAAATTTAAAACCATAGTAACCACTAAATCTAATAAATTATGAGCCTTGTTAAAGGAAATTGACCCAGCATAGTAACTGGCTTGCCTAAATCTAATAAATTTGAAACCAACCTAAATCTAACAAATTTAAAGTCATAGTAAAATCAATTCAACAAAATTCAAACAAAGCAAAT